>QJSC01014864.1:63415-79369 GCA_003697955.1 Calidris pygmaea | reverse complement strand
CAGCAGTGCATCTTGGCGCATGCAATCCTGCATGGGGTGTTCGTCTTGGGACGTGCAGCCCTGCATGCAGCAGTGCATCTTGGGACGTGCAGCCCTGCATGTGGTGTTCATCTTGGGGCATGCAGCCCTGCATGCAGCAGTGCATCTTGGGACGTGCAGCCCTGCATGTGGTGTTCATCTTGGGGCATGCAGCCCTGCATGCAGCAGTGCATCTTGGGACGTGCAGCCCTGCATGTGCTGTGTGCATCTTGGGACGTGCAGCCCTGCATGCAGCATGCATCTTGGCACATGCAATCCTGCATGCGGTGTTCATCTTGGGGCATGCAGCCCTGCATGCAGCAGTGCATCTTGGGACGTGCAGCCCTGCATGCAGCGTGCATCTTGGGACGTGCAGCCCTGCATGCAGCAGTGCATCTTGGCGCATGCAATCCTGCATGGGGTGTTCGTCTTGGGACGTGCAGCCCTGCATGCAGCAGTGCATCTTGGGACGTGCAGCCCTGCATGTGGTGTTCATCTTGGGGCATGCAGCCCTGCATGCAGCAGTGCATCTTGGGACGTGCAGCCCTGCATGTGGTGTTCATCTTGGGGCGTGCAGCCCTGCATGCAGCAGTTCATCGTGGGATGCGCAGCCCTGCATGCGGTGTGCATCTTGGGACGTGCAGCCCTGCATACAGCAGTGCATCTTGGCACATGCAATCCTCCATGTGGTGTTCATCTTGGGGCGTGCAGCTCTGCATGCAGTGTGCATCTTGGCACATGCAATCCTGCATGCGGTGTTCATCTTGGGGCATGCAGCCCTGCATGCAGCAGTTCATCGTGGGATGCACAGCCCTGCATGCAGGTGTGCACCTTGGGACGTGCAGCCCTGCATGTGGTGTTCATCTTGGGGCGTGCAGCCCTGCATACAGCATGCGTCTTGGCACATGCGATCCTCCATGTGGTGTTCATCTTGGGATGTGCAGCCCTGCATGCAGCATGCGTCTTGGCACATGCATCTCTGCGTGCAGCGTGCATCTTGGGGTGCGCAGCCCTGCGTGCAGCAGCGCATATTGGCGCATACAGCCCTGCGTGCGGCATGCGTCCTGGGGTGCACAGTGCTGCATGCAGCGTGCATCTTAGGGCGCATAATCCTGCACGCGGCATGCGCCGGGGCGCGCGGACCTGCATGCAGCGTGCGTCTTGGCGCGTGTGGCCCTGCGTGCAGCGGTGCATGTTGGCCCATGCAGCCCTGCATGCGGCACGTGCCTTGGGGTGCGCAGTTCTGCCTGCAGCCTGCGTTTTGGGGCGCGCAGCCCCGCATGCGGCGGTGCGTGGCGCCGCGCGGCGCAGTGTGCATCCCAACACTGCCACCCAGCAGCCCGGCCGAGCTCTGCAGCGCGTGGGACGGGTGTCGCAGCCGGTGGAACTCCTCCGCGGGGTGGACAACATGGAGACGAACAAAAGCGGCTGAGGGGAGGGAGCGCGGAGGCTTTGCTGCCGGCGCAGGGACCGCAGGGGTGTCCCTGCTGCCCCCCTCCGAGGGATGCTGCGTCTCTCCGGGAGCGGGTCCTTTGCTCTGGAGCATCACTTGCAGGCACAAACCAGGACTCGGCAGCCGTCTGGTGCTGCAGGGTTTGAGCCCCGGGGTGGGAGTGAGCATCGCAGCATCGGGAACTGGGTCCCCCAGTCNTTTGCTGCCGGCGCAGGGACCGCAGGGGTGTCCCTGCTGCCCCCCTCCGAGGGATGCTGCGTCTCTCCGGGAGCGGGTCCTTTGCTCTGGAGCATCACTTGCAGGCACAAACCAGGACTCGGCAGCCGTCTGGTGCTGCAGGGTTTGAGCCCCGGGGTGGGAGTGAGCATCGCAGCATCGGGAACTGGGTCCCCCAGTCCCGGCTGATCCCCCCCAACCAGTGAAGCTGGGGGCTCCGTGCCACCGGCAGCAGACTCCAGCCTGATGGCTCGGGCTGGTTCCTCTCGCGCTGTGATTTCACCAAGTGATGGTGTAACCCTCACTCCATCACAGCCTGATCCAGGTCCTGGTACCCAGCGCAGGGACAAGAGAGGCTGTGGGTCCCCCAGATCCCCTTACCCCACACGATGCTCTCAGCATCGTCCCCCCCGCCGCTCCCTGGACACGGGGGGGGACCTGGCCCCTGCGCAGACCTGGTCACCCTTCACCACAGCGTGCGGGAAAAATTCACTAGAAAAGCACAAACTACCCCAAAGCAGCCCTGGCCATCTCCTGGGGCTCCTTTCACTGGCGGGACACTGCGCACCCCGTGGCCCCCACACCTGCCTTCAATGCTGCGGGACGTCACCAGAACATTTTCCTGGTGTTTTATCGTGGGGGTGAATCATTTCCTGGGGCGGGCAGGCGGCCTCGTAACAGCGGGTACCAGCAGAGCACTGCCAGGACCTGGGGGGGGGGTGTCTTGCTTCCCCCATATAAAGCTGAGTTGGTTCCTCTGCCCCGAGCAGGGAACCGGTTGCAAAAGGGGAATTTAGGGGACAGAGTGGATGGTGGCCATGTGGCTGAGGTCACTACTTCCCAGGGTGGGTTTATTTAGCCAGGATTTGGGGAAGCTCTGGAGCAAGAACCCAACAGAAATCCCACTGCCGGGGTGATGGCAGGGTTGGCTCTTTGGTTTTTGGGCTCCCCGTGAGTATTTTAGGGTGTTCGCCCCATCGTGCAGGAGGGGATTCCACCACCCCCAATCCCCTCCCAGCCCCTTGGTTGGGGGGAGGCTCCGAACTGCTGGGTGCTGTCCTGTCCCCGTGGTGAGGTGACAAGGGATGCACAGGTGACAGGGCCACCTGGACACACGTCGGGGCTGCCTCCTGGGACGGATGGGAGAAAATGTCGCTTCCTCCTTCATACCCCGGGGGCGTTTGCTCCCTTGATGTAATCCCAGGTGAATGTGTCACGAGGGCAATCCCCGGCAGGGATGATCTGAGCCGTGAAGGTGCTGAGCCCTGGTTGCTTCTCCAGGGCTTGTTATAACCCCCCCCCTGGGGCGATGTGGGCACTCAGCCCTCCTCCCTCCATGGGGAAATCAAGGCAGAGACAGGGCTGGAGGAGGTGGGGGGGGGGGGATGCCCTGGGATGCTCCATGACCCGCTCTGGACGTGGCTGGGGAAGGATGGGCCAGCTCGGGGGACACCTTTGGAACCAGCCCAGCACCGGGACAGGACCAGGATGCAGTCCCTGTGTCCCGGATGGGCTGGAGGTCCTTTATATTAATGATGGGCTCCATGATGCCTCTCCCACGGGCAGGGAAGGGGCTTCGCCCACCAAACTCCAGGTGCTTCAAGGTGCTCCCAGCTGCATTTTCACTTCCGTGGCTCTAGACCAAATTCTTTGCATAAAGTGAGATTTCGGTGCCCGGCTGACTTCGGTACCGCTGTACCAGGTGCCAAGCTTTCTGCTTTCCCCGGGGTGTGGGTTTCCCCCCCCCCCCCAACCAGACCCCCGTGTGGCACCACGGTGGCATCTCCCCGAGCCCGGCGGTGGCCATGGCCAAGCCCGGTGCGTCGCAGCCGGCGCAGGGCGCTTTCGGCACGGCATTTGCCGAGGCAGAACCACTCCTCTCTGTCCCCGTCCCCCCCCCCCCGGCGCGGAGGGGAACGCGGGGAGGAAATTGCTGCTGACGGAGCTGCAAACGCTGCCGGACTGGGGATGACTAAGTTTGGCAGTGCTACCTGCCGGCTGTTTTTCCTTTTATGGAGGATTTGAGCGAGCCGCTGGAGCAATTCTCCGAGAGAACCCAAAGGGATCCACCCTGACCTTGGGGACGGGCCCCGCCGGGTTGGGGACAAGGGTGGCTGGGGAGCAGGGTGGGTGGCGAGAGGCCCCGGGGCAGAGTGCGGCTGGTGGAGGTGGGGATGGATCCCCCTCTCTCCCCATCCGGACCGGGCACCCGAATGTTTTCACTTTCTATTTTAAGGAGTTGGAAGCCGGCCCCAAGCAGAGGGCTGGCCCGTGGTGCCAGCTGTGGTCACGGTTGCCAGCACCCTCTGTGCCACCCACCTTCGAGGCCATCGAGTCATCCCACGACTGTCCCAATGTGGTTTTCCCCTAGGCTGGGGGTCCTGTGGGGCTGAAGGGGGGAGAGGATGTTGGGGGACCTATCTCTGTGTAGGGGACACATCGCTGCACGGGGGCACCGCTGCAGGGCTGGGGGCATCATCTGCACAGGGACACTGCTGTGAGGCGATGGCATTGCAGGGGACACATCGCTGCAAAGGGACACCCCTGGGGGTGGTCTATAGGGCCAAGGTGGAAATGGGGCAGCCCAGCCCTGGAAAGTCCCCAGCTGGTGAGAAATGCAGAAAAAAAGAGAGAATAAAAATAGCACCTTCCCTGCCAGCAGCTGGGGTGGCTTATGGGGCTTTGGCCGGGCTCCCCCAGCACCCAGGGTGGCTGCCTCAGTAGCCCCCAGCCTGCACCGGGGGGGGGGCAGGACTGGGCTCCTCACGTTGTGTCCTGCATTCTTGGCATTATTCTCCTTTTTTCCTCCTCCTCCTCCACCCCGGGGACGGGCTCTCAAACCTCTCCATTTATGGACAGGAGGGTAGGTCAAGTGGGAGGGTGAGGGGACGCCTGGGTCCCTGGGGAGGGACGGGGGTCCCACGGCGGGGGGAGGGGATGGGGGCCATGGCCATCCCTGGGGGTCACAGCAGCGATGGTGTGTCGGGGGGGACACCCAGGCACTGCCCTTGGGACCCACGGCGTGATGCCCTGTGCCACTGGGACCCCCACCCAGGGTGGTGGTTGGGGTCACCTCCCTCCCCCCCCCCCCCCCCAGGATGCTGGAGCACCCTGAGCTGCTGCAAGCAGCTGGGGAGAAAACAACCCCTGAGGGTGGGGAGGGTTTTTTCCTCTTGATTTATCATTTTATTTTGAAGCCAAACACTGCCGGTTTGGGGGTGAGGCTGCAGCAGCCAGCCCCCCACGGGGCGGAGGTGGTGGGGGGGAAGGCTGGATGTGTCCCCAGGCTGCCGAGGAGTCACTGGGGCAGGGTGCGATGACTCCAAAGCGGCTCCGGATGATGAAATGCCCTGATTCATTCGAATCATTAATATTTAAAAAAAAAAAAAATAAAAAAAAAAAAATAAAGCAGCGGTGAGTCAGGCAGCGGTTGGCCCTGCCATTGGGTGGTGACGGAGCGGCTGCTCGGGGTTAGGCTGCTGGGGTGGATTTTCCCCCGGTCTCTGATAACACCTCGGGGTGTTGCTGAAGGCCACGAGCTGGGGTAGAGGCAGATACCCAAGGAAACGCACTGCTGGGGAGCTCTGCCACGAGGCAGGGCTGGGGAGCAAGGATGCTTCAAGTGGGAGGCAGATTAGAGTCCACCAGCCCCAGGACGTTGTCACCCAAAGGACCTCAGCACCTCGTTGGGAAGAGCGAGATGGATGAGCCTTGGTTATCCTTTGGGGGTCTTAACCAGCTCTGCAGCCCCCCCCCCAGCCAAAACCCTGTCCCCGTGGGCTGGGGGACAGAGGGAGGGACCCCAGGGACTCGTCCCTGCGCCCCACGGGGGCCCATCATCCCCTCCCAGGCTCCCGGCTGACTCAGCCGGACGGGATTCCCACAGTTTCCGTCAGGTGCTGCCTGGAGTAAATGGGGAAGAGGTTTCACAAGCCCCAGTAATTAATGCTAATTACAGAGCAAGCAACATGGGAATCATTTCTTCCCCAGGTGTCCTTCCAAAAATGGCTTTCTGCAGGTGTGGCACCATCCTTCGCTTGTCATTAGGCGCTGCTCCGCCTCGGAGAAGGTGAAACCTTCGAAGGCTGGGACTGTGGGAACGGTGTGACGGAGGGACGGTCCCCGGAACCCTGCGGGCACCCGGCCCAGCTGTGGCTACTGGCAGCCAGGTTTGGCTGAAGGGCAGGGCTCGCTCAACCCCAGGTCAAGACAACCCATGGGGAAAAAAATACCGCCTGGTCTCCTTGAGTAGCGTGATTCCTCCTGGCAGCCACCGGCAGAAAAATAAAACCATGGAGAAGGGTCTTGGAACCCATTTTTTTATGGCGTGGTTCTGCTTGCCTGCATTGGAGGGAGAGTGAGGTCTTTCAAGGACCAGGAGCTCCCACCAAGAGGGGCTGAGCTTCTCTGAGGCTTGAAAAAGATGGGGTGAGGGGGTTTAAAAAACTTTTTCATCTTTGCTTTTCTTCTCCTCACTGAGCTGGTCGTGCTCAAACCCCCTGCTTGTGAAATGCTAGAAATAAAGCAAAGGTGGAGGTAGGTTGGGAGACCTGAGCTCCAGACCCAGCTGTGACAGGCTGGAAAAAGCTTCACCTGCCTTAGAAATGTGCTGAGCATCCCCAGCACCTGGGCTGCAGGGAACCTCCCCTTCCCCTTATCTGCCTGGAGAAAAGAAGTTGGAGGAGACACAGCTTGGCAAGGTGGAGAGGAAGGGATTATCTTGTCCCCTGTGGCCACAGTGAGCGATGGCAGAAATCCTGGGCTGAACTGTCAGCGACAGAGACACGGGCTGCAGGTGAGCAAACCCTTCCCGTGCAGACTGTGGGGTCTCCGTCTCCTCGGAGCCTGATTTTCTGTGATTTTTCTGCAAGATTGAGCAATTGGAAGCAGCATGGAGGTCACCCAGTGATGCAGGACAACAGCCAACTGCTGGTGGTGGCATCACCTTGAATGGTGGAAATCAACCACCTGGGACAGCAAAGTTCTGGCCGGCTGCAAGGGATTGATCGCTCCACTGATCTCCCACAGCCCCATTTTGTTGTTTAAAATTGGACTTAGAATTACAAGATTTGGGTCCCTGCCCAACAGGGATGGCTGTGTCCTATTTAACTTAAGCATCAGGACTTTTGAAGCAGAGGGAGATGAAGGGGCTGATGCCTCCGTGTTTGATGAAGAAGAGCAATAACTCAGGCTGGAAGCATCTCTTGTTATTTAGGAGTGGAAACAATTTCAAAAGACTCGGTTGAAGCTCACAGAAGAGGAAATCAGACGGGATTAAATCCACCCGGAGCCAGTTTCCAGGTCGTTTCCATCCTTCTTCTCCAGGAGGAAACGCTCCCACATCCAGGGGCTGTGGGCGCTGTGACTCCCCGTCCCCCGGCCAGCCAGGGTGGGGACCCTGCCACAGAGCTTCATCCCCAGCGGGCTGGCGAGCTCAGGAACCGGTCCTGGCGGAGGAGAAACCCATCTCCTCTGAGTGAGAGCTGTAGGGAGGCAACTGTCTGCGTGGTTTTTAAATAATCGTGACTTTGCTGAGATTGTTTTTTCTTTTTGATGTGTGCAGACTTCTCCCTCTGACTTTCCCTTTGCAGGTTTTTCCCTTGCAGCGAGGGGAGTCGCTGCCTGTATCCCACCAGACGGGTCTTCTCCCACCGCTCGGTCCTTGCTCCCGTCTGAAGGTGGGGAGGAAGAAGGGCCCCGCCAAACCCAGCGCTCCTGCGCGCAAGCCAATTCCCCCCAAGGACAGTTGCTTTAATGAGATGTCACAGCTAACGAGTCTGCTGGCAGACTCGCTCGTGGGGAAACGTGCTGGGAAATGGGAACGCAGCAAATCTTGGCGTTGGGATCGTGCAGCTTTCCGGGCTGCCGGCTCCATCCCAGAGACGTGAAGCCACGGGAGCAGCTGGGCAATGGACCACCCCGGCATCACCCAGGAATGGACTGCTGACAGCCCCACTGCCCAATCACTGTCAGGGTGTGATTAGACTCCGTGTAAGAAATACACTCATCAAAAAAAAAAAAAAAAAAAAAGAAAGAAATGGGATGGGATGGACAATAACCCGACGGAAGCAAATATTGGGAGATCCCGATGCACTGGTCACCAGCGCAGGGTTCGTTAGGTGGGACTGGTGATTCATGGGAGGAAATTAATGATGCTGGTGGGCTCGTCCCGCACTGCAAGACCCCCCTGCCTTGCCCACAACCCAATGGAGAACATCAGCCTTGCAGAGGGGCTCAGGCGACGGATTGGTGGCTCCTTTACGGGCAGCTGGACGTGAGGGGGCACCTCGAAATCCCCAGGGGATGGGGTCAGCATCCAAGCTCCTCTCCACCCCAGTACATGGAGACTTCGGGAGCTCAGAAACGTTTTCACTGCTGGGCATGGAAGTTAATATGCAAAACTGACAACGGGGGGTCGGAGGGGGCGGCTCTTGTCCGTTGCTGTTCCTTGAGCTGAGGCACAAGGGAGGGGAAACACAAAGGTGCAGGATGGTCCGGGGGTGCAGGATGGTCCGGGATGCAGGATGATCCAGAGCACCCATCCCCTGGGATGGTACCCCCAACCGCTTGGACGGGGCAGAGGAGGGAGGGAGTCATTTCTAAGGTGGATTCCTGGTGAATTTAGGGTTTGTGAAGCGGTGGGGGGGGGCGGGCAGCGGGCCCCAGCCGCTTTCTGGTTTCCGGTTTCCGCTGCCTCTTTCTCCGGCTGGTTACGCACAGACGGGGCCAAGTTTTGCCATTTAAGGCTTATTTCCCCAGGCCGGTGGCTGTGCTGAGAGCTGCTGGGTAGGTCGGTCCCTCGGCCACTCTGTGCTAATTAAAATGTGTGGCCGGAGACGGGAGGATGCTCATCAGTGAGGAGCGGGGGGACCCTCACCATCCCGATCCCCCTCTTTGCCACGTCTCCTCCTTTCGCCGACCTCCACGACAGAGGAAAAAGCCGAGGGAAGGGATCTGGGTTTGGCTGTGGAGCAGTTCGCTCCGTGTTGGATGAGCAGGAGAAAGCCTTTCATGGTCCCAGAGGCTGCAGGGACTCTGGTCCCCATGGGGCTGGGTGAGCAACCCCCCAAGCAGGAGACCCGGGCTGGGCAATGCTGGGGTGACACAGGGACACCCCTTGCCCTGCCAGGCTGTCACCAGGACCGAGCCCAGGCTGTGCAGGGGCCAGAGTTGCCCCATGCTTGGGGCTTCCTCCTTCCCAGCACCACGGCTGGTCGCTGGGGCTTCCTCTTGCTTGTTCCGCGCNGTAGGAAAATCACTCCTTGGTTTTCCTCTTGCTGGCTTGCCTCTTCCTTGGGCCGAGAAGCAGTCACCCTTCGTGTCCCAGCCCATTTTCTGTCTGAGCCCCGCTGTGGCTCTGGTGGCCCCTGTATCTGCTTGGCTTCCTCTGCAGCTCTGCTGGCTGTGGTGCTCCAGTGATGGAAGAGGTCTGGAAGCCACCTCTGCAACCCCTCACGGCTACAGTGTGGGGATGGGAAGAGAGCAGGAATATGGAGATCTTAACCCAGTTTCTTGTTAGGGGTCAGGGGAGGGAGGGATGTGTTCATACACCGTCCTGCATGTGCCAGCATGGGGTCCCTTGGGAGATGGCTGGGCCAGGGCAGGTGGGAAGTCCCCAGGGTGGTGCCACTGCTCTGGTGAGTGCCACCTGCGAGCTCTCGAGGTTTTAATGGGACTTAAGTGCATTTTTCAAATATTCTCAGAGCTGATAACACCTCCACCACCCCAGAGGGCCTCAACGCCTGCCTGTGCACACACCACCCACATGGCACAGTGGAGGGGGGACCCAGGGTGGCAAAGTGACCCTGGTGCCAGGTGAGAGCAGAGGTTAGATGTCCTCCTTGGGATCAGGAGAGACCTGACAACTCACAAAAAACCACCCATCACCCTTTCCCTTTCCAAATCTCCATCCCATGGACCAGCCTGAGGTGGGATGAACGTTGGGGTGTCCTCGCTAGTCCCAGGTTGGATGGTGAGGAGCGGGCACGGTCCCTGAACGCATCAGGGGAGTGACAGCACATGGCACCCATGGCTTTGGTTTGCTTTTCTCTTGAGGTCTATTTCCCTGCCAGCAGGAATGTGTGAAATGAGCCAAACAAAGCGCATGGAGAAATAGTGTCTCAAGTGAGGGATGGAAATTTTGGGCTGAGAGGGTAAAAAAACGCAGCGGGAATGGGTGCCCCCGCACACAGGCTTTGTGGTGGTGGTTTCCTTTTGTCCCCAGTTTGTGTGCGGGGTGGCCTCCAGATGATATCGGGGGGATGATACCATCACAAACTTGCTGGTATTGGCAAAAATCACCTTGCTCCTGGGTTTGCTGCAGTTCTCGGCGAGAGCTGGACCACGGGGGCTGGCTGGGAGCAGCATCACCCCAGGGAGGACACGGGCTCTCTCCTTCCCCTGCCAACTGCCCATCATGAGTGGTGTCACCCAGCCGTTATCCCTGCCATAGGGACCAGAATTAGCTGGATCTGCCCGGCACTGGGTGAGAATCTCCTGGTCTTCCTTCCCTGCACCCACTCCCCATCCGAGACCCGAGGTGGGGGAAGACAGATGGCAGCTGGGCTTCTTTTCTGATGGCTCTGGTGAAAGGGCTGAGTGTTCCATACAGCCCAAATCACCCCCCGAGGGTTTGTTTTAACCCTGAGGAGCACGGGGAGATGATGGAGCACCAGGAAGAGAAGGTCCCACTCCTCCATCACCGACTCCCTCACCCCGAGCTGTGTGTGTCAGGGCTCAGCACCCGCTGTGCAAACAGAGCTGGGGGCCAGCCCGGGCAGGGATGGGGCTGGGACGGGTGCCTCTGCATCCCTCCTTGGAGGAACGGGCAAACCCCAGCCTTCCCCGAGGGACTGCAGGCAGAGGAGCTGGGTGTGGGTTTGGGACCGCCGGAGGGGTGGGGGGGTCCCCGTCTGCGGGTGCTCAGGGCTGCCCCAGCCCCAGCAGCGCAGCACGGCTGGCTCAGACCCCTCTCTTCCATTTAACCACTAAGCCAATGTGACCTCCTGTTGCTGGAGATAAACGGGGATGATGCCCCCAAACCCGAATTGCGTGCAGTCAGAAGTGCTTTATATTACATTTGTATTATCCTACTGTCTGCTTCTCCATTTCCCACATGGAAAAGGAAGGCAAGTGCTCTTCCTTTCCCTCTCCGAGGTGGGACAGGTCACCTCTGCCAAAAGCTTGAAGCCCCCAGGTGGAAAGTGCCAACAGCCCAACAGAGATCAAAGCAAATTTCCCGGCGTGCCTGGGTAGCCCGGGATCTGTTTCATTTCCTAGGTACGGTACGAGCGGAAAACTCCATCCAGCTGCCTCCCCCTGCCTTTATCGTCAGCGACCGAGAAAAATCAATTCTCAAAGTAATCAAGAAGCTGTTGAAAATACACCCTACGGCTCGGCAGAGCTGGGTAACATGTGTGGGAGCCTTTTGGGGGGCCAGGTAACCGAATCCCGGGGAGCATCCTCCGTGGGAACACACCCCACACCCCCCCCCCCATGGCTGCATCCCAGCGGAGGGGTCACTCTGTCATGTTTGGGAGGCGATGCAGGTGGGGTGAGCAGGGCCAGGGGGCTGAGACTTGCAGAGGAAGCCCAGGGAACATCAGCTTTTTCTCTTCCCCCTCTGTTTTCAGCTGGAGGATGTGCCCCTCGAAGCTGAAGCCGGGCTCGGCCGGAGGGGCAGGGCTGCTCATCTGCTCTCAATCCCCGCAGGAAAGCTCTCCACGGGGGGAAGAGGCCAGCGTAGGGCTTAGCTTATGCCTGTCTCATCACCGTGGGAGAAGAGGACCCCAAAGATGCGTGGGGTGGCTGGGAAGGCTGAGGCTGGGAGCCCGGCCGGCATCGCCCCAGCGTAATCGTGCTGTGCTGGGGAACGACCTTGGGCGGAAAACAATTCGAGGCTTGGGCCTCGCTGGCTTTTGCTGTCAAGGTCATCCAAGACAGCACCAGCAGCGTGTTTAACCGGTGGGGGAAGGGAGGGCTTTGCTCTGCCCTGGCCGATCCAGCTCAGCCCAGGGAGGGTGGGAGGGTGGCACGGCTCCTGGGGACCAGGATGGAGCTGGGCAGAGGGTGCCCAGCACCAGCACTGGCTGCCGGTTCCTTCCCCGGCTGCCTGCAAGGCTGGGAACAAAGCCCTGGTCTCCTGCTGCCTGCGTGGGCAGGGGGACCCTGGGGTCAGCATCACGATCTGGAGATGTTGGCGCAGGGGGGTAGGCCGGGGAAAGAATGGGGGGCACGGAGAGACGGGGCTGGAGGCAGCGAGGACAGACGCGGCTGGGGAAATGGGGGGAGAAAAAGCACTGCTCAGGGCTTCAACCCCTCCAGCAACGTCCTGTTGTCAGGGACAGCAGGCTGGAAACCAGGCACATGTCCCCATCTGCCGCCTCCACTACCTGGGCAGGGCTGTGCCCTTTCCAACAGCCTCAGCAAAACCTGGCACGGGATGTCCATCGGTGGCCCAGAGAAGGAAAGCACTGAATTTAAACAGTTTTCGCAGCGTGATACAATATAATTATTTATTCTCCATTGTGGAGGGATGGGGGAGATGCTCGATGCACCGCAGACACGGCAGATTGGGGGAGAACGGTGCCTTGCACATGGAGGTCTGCAGAGGGAAAGGCTTTCATCTCTCTCTGCAAAAGGCACTGATACATCGGAGAGAGCTCGAGGATCAATAAAAAGGAGCAGGAAACTCAGGGAGGGATGTACGAGAGTGGGGAGTGATGCTTAGAGGGGGAGAGGAGAGTCTGCATCTCGTTGGAGATGAGATAGCATCGGGGATGCAACAAAACCAGCCGGGGAAACGTCAGGGTTTTTCTTTTCTCCAGGGTTTAACGCTGAACGTGGGACACACAAAGGGAGAGGTGGGGGCTGCAAGGAGCGCCCCCCCCAAACACCTCCAAAGGGGGAGATGGGCCTGGGGTTCCTGCTGAGGTTTTTACCCTCTGCAAATTCCCGTTGGAGCTGACGCCTGCAAGGAGTGAAGTGAAAAAGAGGAAGGCGCTGGGATGGTCCCCACGCCTGCGAAACAGGGGATGTGGCCAGCACCTTTCCCTCTTCCCCTTGGGGAGCGGGAAGGGAGGGGAAAGGCAACGCTCCGAAAAACCTCCGTGATTTTTTGCAGGAGGGCGATTTAAAGCGACTGGGCTGGTTTCAGAAGTTTCCACCTCTTTCCTCATTGTCACAACGGCAGGAGGGAGAGAACGGAGGCCCGAGCGCGTGGCGGGGGCAGCGATGGAGGAGCTGGCGCTGAAGGGGATCTGCAGAAATTCAAGCCAGCCCCAAAAGCCACCAGGATTATTTCCCCCCCCCCCTCTACCCGCCCCCCAAATTGTGGCAAACGCCGTCCCTGTGTGGGCAAAGGGCTTCTGCTCTAGGGGAAGGGCTGGAAAGGAGAGCTCATATGTTGTCCCACAAGCACAGAAATTCAAGCCGGGCCGTATCACCCAGCCAAGGGCAGGAGGATCCTCCCCCGGATAGTTTTGTCCGGAGCTGGGGCGAGTCGAGCACCAAGGACAAGCGAAGCAAAACAAGGGAACTCGGAAGCTGGCGACGGGTGCCCCAGGGTAACACCATGGCCGGGCAGCTCTTTGCTCGGTTCCCCTTTCCCTCCTCCAAGCTCTTGCGACATCCCGGGAGCAGAGCCCCGAGCCCAGCGGAGCCGGCTTGGTCCCTCACACCATGCATGGTCTGGGTGGTGAAGGCGGTGTCTGGCTGGTGGCTTTGCTACTGGAGTGTCTCCAGGCAGGAGGAAGCGGTGGCCTGGCCGTGTGCTGCGGGCCACATCCTGCCATCCCCACCGAGGTCAAATCCCACCGCCCCCCCCCAAAGCCAGGAGACGTGGGGCCGGTGCTGCTGCCCACCGGATGCTGGCGGATTGATTGCTTTCTGATTCAGCTCAATAATCAAGAGAGGCTAATTGCCCGGTAATTCCCTTCCCCACTTAATGGGCTGTCTCGCATCCGCGGCTCCCCAGCCCCGCTCCACCCGACCGGCTCACCGGGATGCAGGGGAGCATCCCACCCCTTTGATGCAGTCCCCATCCAGCTGGCCAAGACACCCCTGAGCCATGGTGGCCTCCCCACCTGGTCCTGAGCTCCCGTTGACGTTCCCCGTCCCAAACCCATCTCCCCACTGCTATCGTAGGATGTTTTCCCGCTGCCGTTTCCTGCAAACCCTTTATCGGCGCGTTCGTGGCCCATGTTTTACACCCACAAGGGCCATCAAGGCTGTACCCATGCCTTGTGGCTCCCCTTATTTGACGTATAATCTTCTAATTAATAATCAGCCTTTTCAAAGTAGAGCGCAAACATTAATTAATTCCCTGTGAGGTAGGTAATTAACACTGATGACTCCCATTTTACTGCAAGGGAAGCTGCGATACGGAGATCTTGCACGATCCACCTGAGGTGACAAGGAAACCACCATGCAAAGGTAGATCTGTGGGTCTCCTTCCACCGAGGGCTTCCCGTGGGGACAGTCCCCGTTTGCTGGAGTATCTCTGCTCCATCACCGTGGTCATCTCCAGTGTGGAGGGCATGGCATGGTCCCAAGGTGGCCTGGTGGGTCAAGTCCATTATTATGGCCATCTCCAGCGTGGAAGGGATGGCATGGTCCTAAGGTGGCCTGGCAGGGCAGGTCCATCACCATGGCCACCTCTGCCCTGAGGGATGAGGCATGGCTCAGTAAGAGCCCAAGTGGCTCCTGTCTCTTCTCCCCCCACCATCTCCTCCAAAGCACCCATCCGGGAGCAGACATGGTGCTGGGTTTTGGGGCATCTCCACCAGCTCCTGGGCAAGGTGCTCCTGGGGAAGGGGATGTCGTCCCACAGAAAAGGGCTGCTCCTCGTGTCCCCATCCATGCATCGTGTCCCATCTCCTCCCAAACCTCCCCAACCCCCCCCCGCAACTGCAAATCTCCATCTCAGCAGGGTTTCGCAGGTTCCTTCTGCTGCTCTCCTCCTTTGTTTGTCCCGCAGCAGGCAGCGATGCTGGGGGGAGTGATAACGCCTGGGTCCTCCCCACCTCGGCCAGGTGCCCCTCTGGGGAGGGCAGCTGGCAGTTTGGGGAGGGGGCCCATCCTCCAGGCCCCATCCTCACCCTCACGGTGGTCTCTGCAGCTCCCTGGTGACAAAGAGCTCACCGGCACAGGCTGCAAGACCCCGATGGCAGCGTCGCCTCCCCCAGCCCACCCCCCGGCGATGCCGAGCGAGGGGTGTCCCATGGAAAACAGGCATTTTTAGCATTTTTCCCCCCAGATTTTAATTCAGCATCCCCTCTCTCCCCCCCGAGTCATTGCTGTTTTGAAAACGCCGAGATTAGACACGCAAAGGTCCCCGCGCCGAAGTCTGCGTGCTCCCAACCGGCAACAGATTGCGAGTGGCTGCTGCCGCCACTTTACTTACAGGGCTGCTTAATTAACTTGATTAATCAGCCCGCGTTCACGCAACGCTCTGGGGATGCAAATCCCTCTTGTCCCTGCTGCTCCGCGGACGCTGCCCCTCGCCTTTATCTCACACCGAGGTGTGATGGTGACAGCCGGAGAGGGGGGGACCGCAGGGCAGGAGCCACGTCTCCCGCTCCGGCAAGATTTGGGATCAAAGAGGAAAGGAAGAAATATTCCCCCAAATGGAAGCTCCTGCGGTGACCCCCGCCAGCCCGGGGCAGGACGGGGATGGAGCGGGGTCCCTCACCCCGGTCTTGGGGCTTGGTGGAGCAGTTCCTTCTCCCGGGTACCGCCACCGCGGGAGGGACGCGGCCTCTCCCGGTGCCCGGCGGCGGCCACCACGTTCCCCGGGCGGGTTCAAGGGCCGCCAGCCCGGCAGGAGCCCTGTCGCCGCCGCCTGCTGACATCAGCAGTGAACTTGGTCCCCGCTCGGGGTTGCTGGGACCCACTGGGGGTTACTGGTGTTTGCCCCCCCCCCCACCTCCCCGGGAGGGGGTGTACAGGTGATGGGCAGCGCTGCAGGCAGGAGCCCCCCCTACCCCATCCACCTTGTTCCGAGGGTGCCCCCATCCCCTCCCGTGGCGGGGAGTACACCCGCCCCGCTCCCGCACAGCCCGGGGGCGAACCCCGGAGACAACCCCCCCCCACTCCATCCGCGGGGCTTTGTCTGAGGGTCGCGGTGCGGGGTGGGGGGGAGATGGACCCCTTCGACGGTGAACACAGAGGGGCAGCGAGCCCCCCCCAGCGTGACCCGGGGGGGGGGTGTGTGGGGTGTGGGTGCTGCACCCTCCGGTTTGTTTTGCCCCTCACCCCGGTATTTCTCT
>QJSC01014864.1:36732-62588 GCA_003697955.1 Calidris pygmaea | reverse complement strand
CCCCCCCCCGGTTCCGCCGCGGTCAGCGGATTAAACCGGCGCTGTCGGCGGCGCCGGAGCTGAGGCAATTAATGACATAAACCCCTCGGCGTTAATCCCACCCGTGCCGCCCGCTGTCGGGTGGGACTGAGAGCTGAGCCTTGGCTAGCTGGGGGGGGCGAGGTGGCTACTGCCGGTGGCCCCTTGGGGCGGCGGCAGCGGTTTGTCCGGTGGGCTGCCCGAGCGGCTCCGCAGCGGGGCGAGCACGGTGGGTGACCCCCGGAGCCCGAGGGGGGGCGCTGGGGCGTGGCTGCCGCCTCCCGTCCGTCCCCGTTCGGTCCGTCCCCCCCCCCCCCCCCTTCCCCCTCCTTTCCCCGTTCCTCCCCCGAAAGCGGCGCGCGCGCTCCATCCATTGCCTTTTATGGTAATATCGCGGGAGAGGGCGGCGGGGACTTCCTTTGTCCCGAATCGGTGAACGGGGGAAGGCGCCGCCCCCTCTGGCGGGCGGCGGGAAGGAAATGGGTGGGGAAGGGGGGGGGCGGGCGGGCATCGCCTGCCCTTCCCCTTCCCGCCCGCCCCGGTGGGTGACCCGGTGGTGATGATGATGATGCTCATGTCCCCCTCCGTCCCCTCCCGCAGCCAGCCATGGATGACGATATCGCCGCGCTCGTCGTTGACAATGGTTCCGGTATGTGCAAGGCCGGTTTCGCCGGGGACGATGCCCCCCGTGCCGTCTTCCCCTCCATCGTGGGGCGCCCCAGACATCAGGTAGGTGGCCACCGGGGGGGCGGGGTGAGGGTTATTGGGCAAAAGGGGGGGAGTTTTGGGTGGGAGCGGTTCCTCGAGAAGCGCTGAGCTTCAAGAAGCCCTTTTGTTTGACTTAATAACCCAAGAGGCTTCTGCTCTGCAACACAACTGGTGGGTGGGGGATATGGTGTCCTGCAGAGCTTCTGTGCTGGAGCACTTGGTCAAATGCCTTTCTTCATGGAGAGGGGACAGTAATCAAAGACCCCTTTTTGGGGAAAAGCAGGTTGTCCCACCCAGTGGGGCTTGTCCTTCAGCCATACTCACTGCTTGTTCTTTGTTGTGCAGGGTGTGATGGTTGGTATGGGCCAGAAAGACAGCTATGTTGGTGATGAAGCCCAGAGCAAAAGAGGTATCCTCACCCTGAAGTACCCCATTGAACACGGCATTGTCACCAACTGGGATGACATGGAGAAGATCTGGCACCACACTTTCTACAACGAGCTGAGAGTAGCCCCTGAGGAGCACCCTGTGCTGCTCACAGAGGCTCCCCTGAACCCCAAAGCCAACAGAGAGAAGATGACACAGGTGTGTAAAAACTCCAGAGCTTGGAGCTACAGCAGATGTTGCTGCGGGCCAGCTCTCCTCTTCCATGTTGTCTTCTCTCCTCCTTCACCTCTGTTCTCCCTTTTTGCCATCTTTACAGGGTTTTCCTTTCCTGACCTGAGTCTCCTCTTTGCTGGACCTTGACAGGTTTTGTTTGCTCTTCTAAGCTGGCTTTCTCTGAGACTGAACTAGCAACTTGTCTAACTGCCGACTCTGACTAGCCACACTAATCCATTTACCAGCCTTGAGTGACTGTCCCCTAGTTTACTTGGCATCTGTTTTATTACTTGCTGTGACATGTGGATGGGTCTGTGGTGGTGTCCCTGCTCGGGCTCTGACCTGGCAGGTGTGGGTGGAGACCAGGCGAGATAAGCATGGACTTTGAGGGGGAGTGAAGTTCTCTTATCTAGGGACAAAAGTAAAATGACTTGCATGGACTTTGTGTAGACCTGTAGCGAGGACCTTGGTTTCTGCTGTTGACTCAACACCTTCTTTTTCTCTCCTTAGATCATGTTTGAGACCTTCAACACCCCAGCCATGTATGTAGCCATCCAGGCTGTGTTGTCCCTGTATGCCTCTGGTCGTACCACTGGTATTGTGATGGACTCTGGTGATGGTGTTACCCACACTGTGCCCATCTATGAAGGTTATGCCCTTCCGCATGCCATCCTCCGTCTGGATCTGGCTGGCCGTGACCTGACGGACTACCTCATGAAGATCCTGACAGAGAGAGGCTACAGCTTCACCACCACAGCTGAGAGAGAAATTGTGCGTGACATCAAGGAGAAGCTGTGCTATGTCGCCCTGGATTTTGAGCAGGAGATGGCCACAGCTGCCTCTAGCTCCTCTCTGGAGAAGAGCTATGAACTCCCTGATGGCCAGGTCATCACCATTGGCAATGAAAGGTTCAGGTGCCCTGAGGCCCTCTTCCAGCCATCTTTCTTGGGTAAGTTCAACTCTTCCAGGAGAACCCTGTCCCCCCTCCATGTTCCTTTCTGTAAAGGGTGATCTAGAGACCATGTTATTGCTGGTCCATAGCAAGGTCTGTCCTGTCGTACTGGTTAGCCTCAGTTTCCTAACAGCCTAGAGCTGTATGTGGGACTTGGGACAGTAGAAGTTGAGCCTGGCAGAGCCATGGCTTTGTTGTGCTTCCCTACTGAAGGGACTGCTGGTGTCTTGGTTGCCCATAGTAGCTCCTCAGGCTTCCTTGACTGTGTATGAGCGCTTGCTGACTTCAAACTGCTTCTTCCTCACAGGTATGGAGTCCTGTGGTATCCATGAAACTACCTTCAACTCCATCATGAAGTGTGATGTGGATATCCGTAAGGATCTGTATGCCAACACAGTGCTGTCTGGTGGTACCACAATGTACCCTGGCATTGCTGACAGGATGCAGAAGGAGATCACAGCCCTGGCACCCAGCACAATGAAAATCAAGGTAGGATGGAGTCAGGGGAAGCTCTTGGTGCCCTTGTTAATGCTGAAATGCAGAGTGGGTGGAGAAGGGTAAGCCAAGCTCCTACTGGAGAAGATAGAAACCATATTGCTGTGTGTGGTGCAGCCTTGAATGGCCTTGCTCTGAAGCAGATGGCACCCACCTGACCACAGGAGTAATGGGATTAGAGTAAATACACTGGTTGCAAAGCGAGGGAGGTGGGTGTGTGAAGTTGTGTCTTGAGCTTGTTTTTGAACTTCATGGTATCTTGGCCAAGGCCAGATAAGGGAATTGGGCAGCTCTGGCCTGCAGGGCCATGCGTGGGCAGCGAGTGGAGTGTGACACTGTGCACCTGACCGATTCCTCTCCTCTTCCCTGCAGATCATTGCCCCCCCTGAGCGCAAGTACTCTGTCTGGATCGGAGGCTCCATCCTGGCCTCCCTGTCCACCTTCCAGCAGATGTGGATCAGCAAGCAGGAGTACGATGAATCCGGACCCTCCATTGTCCACCGCAAATGCTTCTAAACCGGACTGTTACCAACACCCACACCCTTGTGATGAAATGAAACCCATAAATGCGCATAAAACAAGACGAGATTGGCATGGCTTTATTTGTTTTTTTTTTGGCGCTTGACTCAGGATTAAAAAACTGGAACGGTGAAGGTGTCAGCAGCAGTCTTAAAACGAAACATGTTGGAGCGAACGCCCCCAAAGTTCTACAATGCATCTGAGGACTTTGATTGTACATTTGTTTCTTTTTTTAATAGTCATTCCAAATATTGTTATAATGCATTGTTACAGGAAGTTAACTCGCCTCTGTGAAGGCAGCAGCCCAGCTCGGAGGGAGCCGATGCCAGTTTCTGGTGTTAGGTGATAATTGCTTGTCTGTAAATTATGTAACCCAACAAGTGTCTTTTTGTATCTTTCCGCCTTAAAAAAAAAAAAAAAGAAAAAAACAAACAAAACACACTTGATCCTTTTTTTCTCTTCGATTTGTCAAGCAAAGCGGGCTGTGTTCCCCAGTGATAGATGTGAATGAAGGCTTTACGAGTCCCCCGCAGGGTCTAGGAGAAGCGGTGCCAGTATGTGGGGGAGGGAGGGGCTACCTGTACACTGACTTAAGACCAGTTCAAATAAAAGTGCACACCATAGAGGCTTGACTGGTGTTGGTTGTTCATTTTCTTCCTTCCGTGCTGCTTTTCGACAGTTAATTACATGCTGGGATCTAACCTTGCCAGGCTGCACAGCTTGGCTATCTTGAGTGGGGCTGGTGCTGTGGGCTCTCCGGTGTGCGAGCCAGATGGCTCATGGTGATAGGGTGGGGAAGAGCTGAGCCTGCCAAACTGCAGGTCTCCAAGGTTTGAAGCTCTCCAGATACTGGCCCAGTGCACAGTTGGGAGCTACCGGAGGAGCTGGGCTTGATGGGGATCCAACTGCACGTTCTGAAGTGCTACCTTGTGTGTGTCTTCCTCAGCAGTGTGGTATGACTGGCTTTGGCCTTGCGAAATCAAGCTGGGGTGGTGGTGGTGATGCCATAGACATCATGCTAAAGTGGGTGGCTTCTCCTCTAGCCAAGGCTCTTTGGGCTAGTCTGCAGCCCTCCTCCATGGCCTACGGGGCAAGTGTCCCCTCTTCTGCCTGAGCTTGTCTGTCCTGGTTTGCCCTGAGTTCAGACTGGGAAGGCTTAATGCTTTCTGGCAGGCTGCTTGCTGGGTGGAGTGGCTTTCAGGTGAAAGCAAGAGAAAGTTTTCTGAAGTGGAAAAAAGTGACTTGAGAGAGCAGGGCCACTGGGCTGCTAGGCTGGGGTGGGGCTGGGAAAAGGGTGTGGGAGGGAGAAAGCTCTTTGCAGGGTGAGGGACACCCACAGCTCCAGAACTTGCTGTGGGCAGTGCAGATACCTGCCTCTAGCCCAGCCTCTGCCAGGAAGGAGGTTTTTAAGGGCTTCTAGGCTCTGTTCCCATCCTCTGGGCCTCTGAACCTTCTGTGATGCTTCAGCCTTGTTTGATGGATCAAATTCTCCAGTTTCATGAAAAGGAGCAGCCAGAACAGGGACCTTCACAAAGCCATGCTGGGAGAAGAGACCCTCTTGGGCACAGCAAAGCCTGGAGCCACTGCTGCAGAAGGAAGGAGACGGAGGGGACCAGGCCAAGCAAAGCCAGGTGACAATTCGCGTTGCCAACCCAGACCTTGGAGCTTTGCTCACAGGTGTGCTGGCTTCCCAAGGCTCCTCCAACCTGCCCGTCTTTGAAGAGCTAATGGCTGTGATTGTGTCATGCTCCCAGCAGATGAAAGGCAGGGAACAGGCTCCATTGGCTCTTTAATCCTCCTCCTGGCCTGATCCTTCTCTGGAATCCTCCTGTATTCAGGGTGGACCCACCGGTTTCTGCCCTTCATCTCCCCACTGTCCCTCCCGGCTGCAGTGGGAGCCTGGCAGGGCTGTAGGTGCAGACGCTGGGCTGGGCAGACGAGTTACTGGAAGCACCAGTTTGCAACAGCGGAGGTGAAACAGGTTGGAGCAAGGCCCAAACTGGGCTTATAACCTGAGGTCTTGGGGAAATGGGGTGAGGAGGAGGGAACGGGAGCTCCTGGGGAGGGAGCTGGTGGGAGCCAGGTAGGAAAAGGGCCAGGAGGCAAAAAGAGATGATGGCAATAGGCAAATGGGGCGCCTTTCTTCAGCCCTCCCTGAAATGGTCACCGATCGCTGTGGAAAAACATCTTGAGACCCAAAAAAACCCCAGAAGAGATGATGATGGTGGCGGCGAGGGAGAAACCACAGAGCAGCAAAATGAGAGCGCTCGGGTGGGCAGAGAGAGAGGGCGAGCAATGGGCTGGTGCAGAGCCACCGGGTGCAGGGGACCCCGGCTGATTTTCACGCTCCAGAGCGAAAACCTCAGATGAGGTTTTCTCTTAGTTAACGCTCCGCAGGGTGATTTTTCTCCTTTCTTCCTATTTCACTTGCCAATCCAGGCAAACAGCCGCCCCATAAAATGAGGCTGAGCCTTTCACAACCCTTCCCAATGCCTCTCTGGTGCGAGGCCACGGCGTGCACGGCCACTCCGCAGGCTGCTCCAGCAAGGCTTGGTTTATTCCTCCTCTGGGCCATTACATGCTGGAGAAAAGAATGTGGTGCCGGGCAGGGAAGCCTGCGAGCATTACTCACTGCTCCCGACTCCGGCGAGCAGGGGGGAGCCTAGGGTGGTTTCCTCTCAGGAACGCCAGGCGCTGGAAAAGGGGGGGATTTTTTTTTTAACCTGTTTCTCCGTCACCACGTTTCGGAGGGCTCAGTTTTCCCCTCGCTGGGGAAATGCCAAGGGGCCTGTCACGGGAATGGCGGCGGAGGAGTTGGTTTAGCCATCTCCTGAGCCCTTGAGGCCACCAGCAATGGGCAAAACTCAAAGGAGAAGATGTGCAGGGAATAAGCAGTCCCCTGGCTACCACCTCCTCCCCTTCTCCAGCACACAAATAGCCAGGGGTTCTGGGGCGAAGAGGAGGTTTAAAATGGCCACCTCCAGACCAGCTGAGCATGTCCCCCCCGTCTGGCTCAGTGGCCAGGATTTCTGGCCGCAGAGACAGCAGGACCCAGCCATAGATCCTTGCAA
Organism: Calidris pygmaea; assembly: GCA_003697955.1. Taxonomy (NCBI): domain Eukaryota; kingdom Metazoa; phylum Chordata; class Aves; order Charadriiformes; family Scolopacidae; genus Calidris; species Calidris pygmaea. The sequence continues at coordinate 56,225 of QJSC01014864.1, read as the reverse complement.
GCCACCCAGCCCTTTCTCACCTCCCTTCATCTGCCTGAGGGGAGCCGGCTCAGCTTGAGGGAGCTGAGCAAACACATTTTACGCCCTTTCTTCTCCCAGCGCTCCCAACTTTCCCTCCTGCTGGAGACAGTCACTGGCACTTTACCTGCAATTAGCTGGTGACCTGGAAAGTCACCTCGCTGAGCCGCTTACGGAATCAAGCCACCACCAGGAATTAGCGATGTCCTTGGCAAAGGAGATGGTAGCGGCTCTCGGGGTTTAGCCCTGAAGGGCCTCATTGTCTCTTAGCCGTGTCAGGGAGTGTTGACCAGAAACGGGTCCCTGGCCCGGGGGGGGAGGATCTTGTTGTCTCATTCTCTCCTTAGTGAGCGTGTGGTGCCTCAGGAGAGGTGCCAGCTGGCTGCAGGCAAAAGTCCCAGGAAATCCCAGAGGGTTCAAACAAAACTGGCCTCCTCACAGAAGTCCCCTCCGAGGGTGCAAAGCTTCAGAAAATGGGCTTTCTGAGGTATCAGCTCATGGACGGGACTGTGGGTATCGGCTATGCTTGGCACAGGAGGACTCCTGGTCTTTGAAGTTGGTTTTTGCAGGGAGATTGCTGACCTGGAGCCTGCCCTGACTTGTATTATACCCAGCTGTAATCCACTTTAGCAGGCCTTACTGACCTAAACCATATCAAGTATCGAAAATCACTTATGGTGCTGGAGCTAGCAGTTCGCCCAAGCTGACCGAGTGCTCTGGCCACTGTAGTCCAGCTGGGCTTTAGTCATGCTGACAAAAAAGATGAGGTGTCCAGGCTGTATCAGTCTTAAGAAAAATCAGAGGAGAGGAATGACCCGAGAATTTCCAGAAGGAAAAATATAAAATTTCCAGGTCAGAGAGGCCTTGAACAGTTAAGAGATACTGTCTTATACGGAGCAATATATCTTGATACTAGCGTTAATTTGTTTGTTTGCCCTGCTGGACTGGGACAGGATGGTATGTGCCTGCCTTCTCTGGGCTAAGAAAACTGTGTATTACTCATAAGATGAACAAAGTCTGCCCTGAGATGGCCCAGCCCCGAACTGAACCCATCTTCACAGAAGACTCCCAAGTGCCCCAGCTGAGAAGAGCGTTCCTAAAGCGCGGCGCAGCAGGGAGAACTTCTCCTCTCACCGTCTGGCCACCTCCCAGCGACCATCAAGAGAAATGCCAGAGTTCGGCGTAGCTGTCTGTTTCCTTCCTCTTTTTACTGCCTATCTGATGTCCTGCCACTGCCTTGTATTCAACCTCCACATCTTATCTACACCACCACATTGCTCATTTGTTTGGTGGATCATGAGTCCAAGTGCAGCTCCTCTTACAAACTGCTGCGAGCCTGATTTCTCCTCGGGAGGTTCTTATACCTATCTCTCCTCCCAGCTCTTAGTCAGGGTTGTTCAACGGCTGTCTGGTCCATGTATGCCCACAGGCTGGAGGGAACCCATGGCTAGTCCAAATGTAAGCTGCTCCAGCCGATGTGTCTCTCTGGGCAGGGCTTTTACTCCGCTTACGGGCCTCACTGATAGTTTTATTTACCATTTGCATTGGAAATGGAGGGCTCCTCCACCCTGGTCTCTGCTTTCCCTGATGACAGCAAATATGGTAAGTCGGTATTTTTCCCAGATGTCAAACAAGTTGGTCTTGACTGAAGGGCCTCCGGATTTATTGTGTCATTACCTTCTATTTAAGTGAAACACATGACAAACAAAGCAGGTACAGTCTTTTACTGAGGCTCTCCCCGATTTAAGGGCTAAGGAGGGGGTTTTCCTCTTCAACTCCAGAGCCTTCTCACAGGCCTGGAAGCAAAATAGGTAATCAAGACTTGAGGCACTTGATATTGCTAAGTGAAACCCCCAATCTACCCCTAATCTAATTCATGGCCTTAAATGGCAACAATCAAGCAGGAAGAAAGCAGCAACCTATGCATCTTCCTTTGTGGGTCATCTTCAGAACACATTTTCAATGAACAAAATTCCCAAAGCGTACACGTAACTGGAAATTCCAGCACTCCGGTCCTGTCTGTACATGAGATTTGGGACGAGGAGCTCATCGTGGCAGCGCTGAGCCAGCAGCTCCCCGTGGACGCTGCTGTGGGCAATGGCTGAGCTTACAGCAGCCCTGGGTGACTTCTGCACAGCCCTCAAAGCAAAGGGTCATACCTCACACCTGCAGCCAAAGCCAGAATATTTAGCCCGCTCAGAGCCCCAGCTGATGATCGTTGTGTCAATGACCAGTGAACCTGAAGCCAATGGGTTTATATTCAGGGTTTTCCTGGGAGGAGGGGGTGTGGTAGTCACAGTCCCCTTGTTAGCACTGACCTCTTCAGTGTTCATGGGTGTGCTGTCTTCTACACCCCGGCTTCTTCCACCCCACAGTGTGAACTGGGAGAGGATGGTTCTCCAAAATGCTCCACCAGTCCATGGAAAAACCAGAGTGCTAACGCCAGGAGGGCCCGGGGGATCCCACAACAGCCCGGCGGGGGTGTCCCCCTGCCCCGCCTCAGTCCCCTCATCAGGCCGTAAATCCTCACAAGGTGGATTTACATTTTCAGAGCCGACTCAGGGCTTTGCAGGGTGCGGACCCAGTGTGAGTCAGCTGCTGGGGTGGCAGAGAGCCCACGGCTGGCAGCCACCGAGGGCGGAGGAGGCCGAGCAGCCGCTTGCCTGGCTCCTGTCTCCGATGCCTCAGCACCGGTGGCCTTGGGGAGCCAGGCCCTCTTAACAATCCGGATTTCGCCTCCGCGTCCGCTCGGGGCAGAGAGCTGCCGCCCGCAGAGACGGCTAAACTGTGAGCGGACGGCACAGCCGAAGCGGGCGCCCCAACAAGGACCCGCCACTCCCATCATGGTGGCGCCGCTCTCAAGATGGCGCCGAGCGACGGCCGGCGCCCCTTCTCCTTCCCGCCGGGCCACGCTCAAGATGGCGGCGCGGAGCGGCCATGGGGGCGGTGGCGGGGGTGTGGCGAGCTGCGGAAGCCGGGTCATGGCAGCGCCGGAAGAACCGTGCGGCGGCCGGGCCGGCGAGGAGCCAGGCCGGGACGCGGCCGGTTTGAGCGGTGCCCGGGGGAGGCGGCGGCAGTGGCGGCGGGACCGCGCGGCCGCCGCCATGTTCCGCTGTGGAGAGGTGAGCCGGGGCCGGAGAGGCTCTTCCCGCCCTCCGCTACCCTCTCTTCCCCGGCCGTTAACCGGGGCTCGTCCTCTGCCGCCGTTTCTCTGGGCTGGGGCTGTGGGGAGCCGGGCCTTCCTCAGGGATGGGGGAGAAGCGAGAGGGGCTGGAGCCGGCCCCGGGGGCGGTGAGGGGGCTCAAATGGCGGCGGTGGGGCTGGGAGATGCTGGTGGTCACTGTCCCCTCGGGGCTGCCCGGCGGCGTGGGGAGGGCCCGCGGAGCCGGTTCCTGAGGCGGGCCTGCCGCCATCTAACGGGGCTGGGTACGGGGGTGGAATCGCCCTCCTCTATGGGGGGGTTTAGAGGGGCTGTGAGGTGGGACCAGCTCCCCCCTTCTCTTTAGGGGATGTCGTGGTGTTAAGGCCGATTTGAGCTTTAGGAAAGAGGATGCTGAAGTCCCAACCGCCCCCCAAAACTGCCGTTATCACGATGGGATGAGGGCCGTGTCCTGTCCCCGCACAAGACGGAGAGGACCCCGTCGCTGCTTTGTCGGGCAGCCCTGGCGGGTTTGGGGTGTCTCTTGTCACCCCAGGGTGGCTGGGAGGGAGCGTGGGGTGGAGGAGGGAAGGGGGTCTCGTGTCCCCTTGTCGTGTCAGTTCGTAGGGTTAAGGTGTAAGAGCTGTGGGTGATCCAGTGCTGGACTGCAGTTCTGTTTGTGTGTGTGTGTGTATATATATATATATATGGTTATATAACTCTTAAGGTTATTGAAACGGATGGCGCGTAGAGGGAAGATGTAGAAAGGGACTGCAGCGTTATATTTAGAAAAGAAAAACAGGGCCAGTCGCTTTTCCAGTTGCAAAGTAAGTGGCCTAAGTGGAATGAACGTAAATGGTTTTCTCCTTGTTCTAAAGCAGCCAAGAGTGAAGGAGCGAGTGCAGGTACTGTGGATTTGTGTGAGGGTTTCTACTACCTCCATGTTGTCTTCTGAGGGAAAGCTTTTGGTTTCTTCATGCAGGTGGAAGCACTTATCAAGCGTTACTGTTTTGTCTCAGTTTATAAATCCTTATGAGACTCAGGTCATCTGTTTTCTCACAAGCTTTGCTGAAGTTTCTGTGCTAGTAGCTTTTCTTCTTTCTTTCTTTCTTTTTTCTTTCTTCCCCTTCTCCCCCCTCCAGGAGGTCGTAAGTGGGGAAAGTGAGGAGGAAAGTAACGGCGTCAACTTGATGGAGTTCTCAGATGAGATCCTTTTGCACATCCTCAGCTACGTCCCTTGCACAGACCTTGTCCTGAACGTCAGGAGAACCTGCAGGAAACTCGCAACGCTTTGCCTTGACAAGAGTTTAACGCATACAGTTTTACTTCAGAAAGACTATAAGGTGGGGAGAGTAGCTTGCTGCTTCTGTTAGCTGTGAAGAGAAATTTGGCTTCTGAAAAAATGCCAAGAAGTAGAACTTTCCAATGTGTCTGCATAAATGAACTGCTCTTGAACTCTGAAATCAAATAAACAATAAACTGTTTTATAAAAGCATTTGTTTTCCAGAATGCTTTGTTAGAACAGCTCTGTGTTCCCTTAGTTATATAAAATACTGTCAGTGAAAACTATCTTCTCTGTGTTTCTGGAAGCTAAAATGAAAGTAAATGTGGCTTTCCATTTGTAGCTGTGGTTGTGTAAAGTTACTGTTTTCTCAAAATATGTTTTCCATGTTGTTCTGAAAAAAAAAAACCCTAAACGAAACATCTTGTGCCTATTGCTGTTAGGCATGTAGTCAGCTAAGCCAGAGATTGTATCCATGTTATAACGAAAAATAAAGCTTGGGAAAGAAGGGTGATATGTTTTATGAGGACTGTATCACCAAGCACAGGCAAGGGGAAGCCGCTCTTACTCATTTCCGAAAGAGGAAACTTGGATGAAGGAGAATGGAGAATTATTCTTTCAATTTGAGTTTCCGTAGATATTTTTGCTGAAACAGCTTTGCTGTTAGAAAATGGAGGTGGTGCTCCAGTCCCCTGTCAGTTGCTGAACAGATTTGGCCTCAGTCAGTGACGCAGAACTGCACAGAGTAAAAAGCTAAAGGAAGTGTAATCTTCAGAGTCCAAAGCGTGGCAGACTGAGCCAGCTGCCAGCAGTGTGATAATCCTTAGGCTGTGCTGGTGTCCCGAATCCTTTGCATGAGCCACGTAATCTAAGTGCTAACCCATCGTCAGGTGGGAAACGAGTCAGTGCACGCCATTGCCATGTATCTCACTGAATGTGGTTTTGTTTGAGCACAGGTAAACAAAGACAAAGTGAAGCAACTGATGAGGGATATCGGAAAAGAGATTTACCAGCTGAACATGGCTGGGTGCTACTGGCTGCCCAGCTCCACTATTGATCACGTAACGCGATGCAAGAACCTGGTAAAACTGAACTTGTCTGGGTGCCACGTCACCTCTCTCCGCCTCTCAAAGATGCTGTCCACGCTCCAGCACCTCCGCTCCCTGGCGATAGACGTAAATCCGGGTTTCGATGCCAGCCAGCTGAGCAGTGAGTGCAAAGCCACTCTTAGCCGTGTCTCGGAACTGAAGCAAACCCTTTACACGCCATCGTATGGTGTCGTTCCATGCTGCACTAGCCTTGAGAAACTGCTGCTTTATTTTGAGATCCTCGACCGCTCGCGAGAAGGTTTTATGCTCTCTGGGCAGCTGATGGTAGGTGAGAGCAATGTGCCCCATTACCAGAACTTGCGTGTCTTCTATGCCAGGCTGGCTCCTGGCTATGTGAATCAGGAGGTGGTGAGGCTGTACTTGGCAGTGCTGAGTGACCGGACACCTGAGAACCTTCATGCCTTCCTTATTTCTGCCCCCGGTAGCTTTGCGGAGACAGGAGCCACTAAAAACCTCCTGGACTCTATGGCTCGAAATGTACGTCTGGATGCTTTACAATTGCCCAAAGCCTGGATTAACGGCTCTGGGCTCCTGCAACACTTGAAGTTCAACAACCCTTTCTACTTCAGCTTTAGCCGATGCACCTTATCCGGTGGTCACCTGATCCAGAGGGTGATTAACGGTGGGAAGGATCTTAAAAGCTTGACCAGTTTGAACCTCAGTGGCTGCGTTCACTGTCTGGCTCCGGAGTCTTTGTTTCGAAAAGCAGAAGATGACATTGACAGTAGCATTTTGGAAAGCCTGGTGGCATCTTGCTGCAACCTGAGACACCTCAACCTCTCTGCAGCTCACCATCACAGCTCAGAAAGCATCGGGAATCACTTGTGCCAGCTTCTCTCCAGGCTAAAGCACCTGCTCTCGTTGGCACTGCCGGTTTGCTCCATTACAGATGTTGCTGCAAATGTGGAAAAGCCTCCCACAGCGTCTAATTTGGTGCCCCAAACATTTGGAAGGAAAGTTCGGATTGGGATACAGACGTATCCGAGGAACTTAGGGGACCAGGCAAATCAGAAGATAGAGTCTTCTGTATTCTGGGCTCTGATGGGAAGCCTCCGATTTTTGGAAACCTTGGAAATAATTGGGTCCAGTTTTTCCTCTGCCATGCCCCGCAACGAGCCAGCCATTCGGAACTCGTTGCCTCCTTGTGTCCGGGCACAAAGCGTGGGGGATTCAGAGGTGGCTGCCATTAGCCAGTTGACTTACTTGCAGAGCCTCACCTTAGCACAACTGCCAAATATTCTTACTGGCTCTGGGCTCGTTAACATCGGATTGCAGTGCCAGCATTTGCGGACTCTTTCGTTGGCCAACCTGGGCATGATGGGGAACGTGGTCTATATGTCTGCTCTCATGGACATGCTGAAACACTGCAAGTGTTTGAGAGATCTCAGGTGAGGGGCTGCCTTTGAACGTCTCCGTTTTGTTTGCGGATCTCCAGAAATATAGGGCGTGGGTTATTGTGACCAGTGTGAAAACTGTGAGTGTTCCTGTTCCGGTGAAAAGTAGCTGCAATGGCTTGAAAACTGGGTATTTTCCTTCCTGACTCGCGGAGAACGGGAAGGCATCGCGTGCTGTCCTTGAGGGCTCAGGATATACCCTTTAACCAGTTTTAAGAGCAAAAAGTCTCTATGCTGCAACTGCCTTCCTTTTAGATAAGGAAGAGTGGATGCTGCATATTTGGGAGCTAGCAGCCTGTCAGGGCTAGGTTAGATACTACATGCTTTTGCTGACTTTTTGGCTTTGTGTACATGTACATCTCTTAAATTTCCAGGAAGGAAGAGACTCCTACAATGTTTAGATGTAGAGATCTCTTCAGGTTTCCCAGTGAGATGTTTTTCTACTTTTGGTTTGTATTAAAATCTTGCCTCTTTATTTTTTTATTTCTTTTCTTTTCTTGATAATATATTGAAAACATTCAAAATTTAGAGTTTGTCCTGTTAGTGTTCCTCTTGTAGGATTTAAAGGATCCTGCTGAGGATCTGATCCTAAAGGGTGCATAAAGGAGCTTCACAGTAGCCGAAATGTGCTTCTGAAAGCAAAGGGCATGAACCGCGATGGTTTCCTTGCACTAGTCCATGTGAACACAAATGTTATTACTTTAGAAATATGATTTTTTTTTCTTCATTTTTTGCTAAATCAGCTTCTGTTGGTGAAACTGCTAGACCTGTCAGTCCTGTTGTCATCCCCTGTTCACAAAACGGGTCTAAAATGGCTAACAGTAGTAACAGCGAGGTCACTCCTGTGATCACAAAGACAGTGTGAGTAAAATTATTGCTCATCAGCTGAGGCTGGTGTTTATGTGCGTGTTCCTGATCCATGGCAATAGTGAAGGGAGAGCCAAGGTGGCTAAAACACCTCTGGAGTGTTTTCATTTTCTACCACTTCCCATTTATAACAGGCAAGGAGCGTGTTGGTCTTTCGTCCAAGGGAAAATTGGATTGGAAATACAGTTGCTTAATGGCTTGGGTCAAGTTGAATGTATCTTTAACCTTCAGGAGACTAAATAGCCATGGAAGAACTAAGATGTGAGGAAGGAGTTTTGGGTGTGTGGTGTTGGTTCACTCAGTCTAGGCCCTGTAGTTGCCGGAGACTTTGAAATGGAGGCCAAGAGCGATTAAGATGAGAGGCAGCAAAGAGCCTCGAATAAAGGACGAACAAGGGTGTCTCCTTGTAGCAGCCATGCGTTTCGGTGTAAGCTGTCATTGTTCTTTCTTGAGTAAAGTCTAAGGTTTTATATAGGTTTAAGAGGATTTTAATGTTTAGCACTTCCTCCTGATAATGTAGTTTCCTTTTCATTTAGTAATTCTCTGCTGCTTCTACCCTTTCTTCCCCTCCCTATTTTCCAGGCTGAGAAACTCGTTTAAGGGGATATTCCAAAGCAACATTGTCATCTAGCGAGTGAAAGGCAGAATTGCAAGTATGGCTGTCATGTCACAGAGATTAACCAAGAAACCTGCTGAGAGGTTGCAGGGACTTCTGTGTTTTTTGTCCTAAACTTGAAACGGGTGAATAACACTGTTGAAAAGTTGGGGAGGCTTCCCATTTCCTTAATATTAATTTTAAGCTACTACCCAAAGCGCCTGTGGGCTGTTAGGATCTCTTCAGGCAATGCTGTCTGACCAGCAGTCACACACGGGCTGAGGCTCTACAATAGAATTTATCAATTAACAGGATTAAGTTGCTGAGTTACCTCTGCATACTACAAAAGCCTGTGCGGAGATTATCCAGATCAGGTTGGGACCGACAGCTTGTTATCACCTAATGGATTAACCTTCTTGGAACTCTTGGCCTTGCTGACCCAATGACTGGGATTCCCGAGTGCTCCAAGGCCCTGTAGGAGATCTGCACTAAGCAGACGTACTCTCCTGGTGACACCAGCCCTGAGCAGGTTCTGCTTCCTGCAGACTGGTTTCTGTGAGGGATTCATCCAGTTATGCTGCTAGTTAAAACATGGGTCCCTTGTTGGTCAGGTGTGGCTTTGCTGTCCCGCTCTGGGCTGTGATGTAAGATTGTGGATAGACATGATAAAAAAAATCCTGTCTTTCTTCTCTGGGCCAAGTGTTTAAGATAAAGGTTGGATTGATGATGGCGGTTCTTCCCGTGGGAGAGCAGTAGCTTTGATCCTTTGCCATCCTCTGAGCAGGGAGGGCTGGTTGTGGTCACTCTGTTGGCTCAGAGGCCATCACCATGTGCGCGTTGTGAATTTTTCATGCCATTTCTCTCTAGGCAGTAAACTGAAGCTGACCAGTTTGATCAGCGTTTGGTGCACTGGAGCAGTAAAATCCCCATCAGCTGCTCGGTGGATGTCAGGTAGCAAAAGCCAGGATGTGCTCATCGTAAGACCAGAATGGATCTGCTGGTCAGATCTAAGCCCTAAAATGCCTCATGGAAAACTTGTAAAACCAGGGTTACTCCCTGCGGGTGCTGGAATTCTGTGGTTTAGGGCCTTTCTGCCTATTTGTGTCCTTGTCCTTTAGCACGCACTCTCCAAGGGTAACTAGGAAGCAAGAGGTCTGAGCTTGCAATGTCAGGTTTGTTGTGCCATCCCACTGTCAAGAGCAGGTAGAAGGTTATTCCATGTGTAAGTGACACAGGCGGTGGGGGACACTGGTTGCTCCATTTGCCACCCCCCGCCATGGATGTGCCATCTTCCCTCTTGTCTGAAAACGGCCCAAGCATGAATTGCCCATTGACTTGTTTTTTGTTTATTCTTGCAGGCTGGAACAGCCGTATTTCTGTGCGGGTGCCCAGTTCTTCCAGGCACTGAGTCATTGCTCCTCTCTCCAGCGGCTTTGCATCGTCTCCCGGAGTGGGACTCTGCAGTCTGACGCAGTGATGTCATTCATGGCCAACTGCCTTGAGGTCATCATGTGCCACATGTTTATGGGAGAATCTCTTACCGTTTGCAAAAATCTCCAGCAATCTATTGTCCGGAGGTGAGTGCGGAAAGGGGTTGATGTGGGATTTCTGGAGCTGTTGAAGATTTATCTCCATTTCCTCGCTTGCCAAGGTTTATATGGCTTGGAGCACTTGTTCCAAGAAGCTAATAGGTACCGTGTAACTGCTTGGCGCATGAACTAGCCTCTTATTTTAATAAGAGTGAATCACTGAAATGTTTGAAGGTATTATATGAATTTTTGATTCCGTTCCCACCCATGTTCTCCACAGTTCCATTGGCTGAGTTGAAGTTCTGGATGTAAAGCTCCATCATAAATCAAATGACACTTCTTGTGTAAACAAAACATCTGCCGACATTTTAAGTACTGAGAGATTTGACCTTGAAGCTTTCCTCCTTTCCCACAAGTGACTGAGATAATTCTCCGTCCTCTAATCACTTGTAAATGTCACTTACTGATAATCCCCTGGCAGCGCAATTCAAAGCCTTTAAAGGGTTGTTGTGAAGGGTTTTTCTTCGGGGAGGTGTGTGCAAGGGGGGGTAGAAAATTGGTACAAACTGCCTTTGCACGTTTGGCAGTTCTTAAATGCATTTTGCTTGGCCCCTTGCAGTGTTCTGAGGCTCACGTGGTGGGAAACGTTTGTGTGTGAGCCGTGAATTGCATTTGAAAAGAGAGCTTTTAATTACGCTTGGCATTTTGAAATCTTCTAATAGTGGCAGTCATCTTACAAAATATTTCCCATGCAACAGACTTTCCATTATTGTATTTTTTTTTTTCTATAAGGCTTTTTCTCCGCCTTCAGTCTGTTTTCTTTGTCACCTACTGTTGCTTTGCCCTGTTAAGCTCTAATAAAAATTTCAAATCACACGGCATTATTACTGCATCCTAAAGGGTGCTCCTCCCCCCAGCCTTTCTCCGGCTTCAAACTGACTTATTAAACTTGGCTTGTTTCCGCGGATCAGATCCAGAAGAGCCTATGACTATATTAGCTACCTACCAAACTGCACACGAGATTGTTTGTTACTGCCTCTAAAAGGCTCAGTGTCCTTCTGGGAGAGTAATTGTTGGAAACATCTGAGTAAATTCCTTGTGATGTGACAGGGATTCTTTCAGTTTGTTTTTCACAGGGCTTCATATCTGTAAAAACATTTCTTGGTGAGTTTCAGTTGGGCTTTGGGGATCCTCAGAAAGAACCAAGAATCCGCAGTTCCCGTTTTTCATTTTGCCCTCCCCTCTGAGATGCCTTTGCAGCACTGGCCAAAATTTTAATGTCTACTTACTGAGCAGAAATACGCTGTTCTGCAGTCTTTTCTCCCTCTTTTTCTCTGTTGCGGATGGATTCTCACTACATTCTGTACCTCTTAATAATTTAAACCCTGGGAACTTTCCAAAGAGCAGTTGATGCCTTGTGGAAATGTTAAAAACTATTTTTATATTTAGCAACAGTTCTGGCTGTCATACTATTTTTCTTCTTTTGTATTTTATTAATAGAGACGTTTGTATGAAAACAGGTTTTTTGAAGATGTTGGGTTTTTTTTTCCCCCTGAAGAGAGCATCTGCTCCTACTGCAAATTCTACACCTGAAGTTATAATCCTCTATGACATTGTAATTGGTGGCTCTGGAAACGATTTTGATGTCACGTAAGATTATGACTTCAGGAGGAGGATAAGCAGTGGGAGCAGATGCTCTCCTAAGCAACAAAGATCCCGTTCTCATGCAACTGTCTCTAGTAATAAAATGGAAGGAACGAAATACAGAAAATGATGTGTAAGCAAAGCCTGGAGTCTTCCACAAGCCATCAGTGAGGCTTTAACCACGTGATTCTTCCAGTGATACCGTTCTCATCCTTGCACAAATGTGCCTTCAGATGGGGTCAGGAATTGACTTTCTTGACTGCATTTTGTCTTCTACTCCAAGGGCAGAGAGACATGCAGTAAAATCTGTGTCTGAGCTAGTTCATCGCTTAAACCTGAGGATAAGGCCCTAATTCATACAGCATGGCTTCCTCTGAAAATGTGCTGCTAGTGTCTCTTTAATCCAAATTTTAAATTGGAAGAGCCCATTGGGAAGCAAGTTTGAAGTTATATATCCTTGTGCCAGAATGAAATATGGTGATTTTTTTTGGGGGGGGGGGAATGTGCGGAGATGTGGCGGGGGGAAACATGGAAAGCAGAAAACATGGAGAGCGGGTGGGAAGGAGGAGGTGAGAGCAGGGAAGGCAAGGCTGGGAGCCTTTCAAATTTTTGCTCCCTTTCTTGAGCTGGGGGAATTGATCCGTGTTCCTCGGGGTCAGAGTTCCAGTTTTAGGGCTATGGAGATGGCCTTGTTTAGGCTGAGAAGCAGCCAAGTGATTGCTGGTTTTGAACAGGGAGATGGGGCCAAAGTGACTGTCATTCTCCCAGTGCCTCTAAGAAGAGAGGAAACGTGAGTGGGAACTGGAAAGACCTAGGGCTGGGCATGCACCAGTAGTTTGCTGCAGGTGGGAGAGCTGGGAGGGCTTGAAAATGCAGTCTTGTGTAGCGAGATCCTTTTTCAGAGGTGGGTGCACAGGAGCGTTCGGATCGCAGAAGAGGCTGAGGCAGATTTTGGGAGAACAGACTGGTTTTAGCTGCCAAGCTGTACTGGAAGATGGTGTATAGACAGGGTGTGGTGATAGGAGCTTGGGTATTGAATCTCCTGCATCACAGTGATGGCTTAAAGCCTGAATTGATTCTCAAACTCTTCCCCTCGACTGTAAAGTAAGGATAATATTATATATTTCTGTTCTGCTGCCTGAGAGTTGTTCTCATGTCTGTTAGTCTTGTGACAGCTCTAAACCAGGCCTTGTGGTGTCCAGCTTTCTTGTGGGCAGTTTTCTGGTTAGAGTTTGCTGCTATTTGGGACAGATTAGTTGACGTATTTAAGTCATTAAGAGCCTCTGATTCAGTTCTGCCTCTTTTGCAGTGAAACACACTGAGCAGAACAGCACTCATCTGGAGCCCTCATCAGCAAACAAGAGGCTTGCAAGGGCAAGGTCTCCTCTGAGCTTTAGAGAAGACTGTTTCCCTCTGGGCAGATAAATCATTGCAGTGTTTTTCTTTATTCTTTTTTTTTTCTTCTGTGTGAATGGGAGGGGTAATCTCCTTTATGGTTCAGGGAGATACTCTGAGCACGTAAGGGGGGCCTAGTGGTTAGAGCGGGAGATGTGGCTTGAGTGATCCATATCCACTTCCCTGATCTTCCTCAGATTTCACATGTGACAGGGGTCTAGTCTCAGTTTCTCTGTAAAACGACATATTTTTTTTTTTCCCCCCTGTCACATGGTGCTCAGCTGCTGCCACACTTCAGATAGTAGCGGATCTAACGAAGACAATGTTTTCCCTTTTTACGCTTGAACCCTAACTTTGCCAAAGTGCTTAGTTCCAAGCGCGTGTTCTCTTTGTTTAAATAACTCTTCTGCTAAAACCACTGCAGCAATAATTCCAGAAACACTGAAATACCACAACTCGTGGACCCACTGTTTTACGTTCAAGTGTGACCCCAGACCTGTTGCTGTGCAAAGAGGTTTCTTTGCACAAAAGCGAGATTCGCTTCTCCCTTTTGGGGTGGATTCTTTCTAAATGCTTGCAAAGAGCCGATGTCTCCGAAGCCCCGTCAGCTTGCCCAGAGGGTTTCCACACTGTTATTTTGTGAAATAGTCAGTAGGTGGAGCTGTGACCCATGGAAGGTGTCCCACTGCTTACTGATGCGTTGCATGCTAAATAATCGTATTTACACGCCTGTATTTCTCTGCCCCAGAAATCTTGCAGGCAAGGAATTTGGATGACTTCAGGATTGCACGGCTACATGGCGTGGTTGTGGGCGCTTCACAAATGCGCAGGAGAAGTTGCTTTCCTAGTGGAGCTTACCAGGAGAAAACAAGCTGGAAGAGGGGATGGGAAATGCTTTGGCAAATATCCCCTTGGCCTCAAGGACAGATTTTTATTTTCCAGCGTGTTCCTTTAGAATTTTGTCGGTTTTAGCTTAAGTGTTTAGGTAGCTCCTATCATTGTAATGATTTCAAGGACTCTACAACACCAGACAATACAAGCCTGTGAAAAGTCCTTGAAAAAAGCACCTTGGAAAAGATCAAGAAAGCAACAGTAAAAAAACCAAACCAAAACACTAAAACCCAAAGCAAGACCAAAAAAATCTCTGAGAGCGTGATGTCATTAGGGATTCTTCATACATAGAGGGGAAAGTGTCAAGGCATAGAGGTGAGTTGTGATTTATAGAAATGCAATCCAAGTTAAGTGTGGTCAGGAAGCGAAAGACTGCGGTGCAGCTGGAGCGTGTTTTGGGGAGGCGGGTGGGTGGGCTCAGCCTCTCACGTCTCCCAAAAGCGCCGGTGTCGTCTCCTGGGGTCTGATACCTGCTGGGAGAAGGTGCAGGGGGCTCGGGGCTGGCTGGGGTCCTGGTGCGGCATCCCCCAGGAGCTGTGGGCTGGGCAGTGGAGGGCTGGCAGTCCTAGCTCAAGTTCTCTGCCCCTGTTCCCCTAGCCACTGTGGCTACCTGTTTCCAGCAAACGGCTTTGCAAAGTGACTGTGCGACTCAGGTGACTCTGAGGGTTAACCCCTGCTGGAAAGTGCAGAGAATTTTACTGTTTTAGAACAATCTGCCCGTTCTGGGGATCCAAGACCCCAGAGAAAGGGAAACACTTACTTAACCTTCCTTCTTCTGCCTGTGTCAGGTATAAGCATCGCTTAGTTTGAAGTGACTTGCACAATAGGACTCCTGCCACTTTCCAGGAATAGCATTTCAATCTGAATTAGATCTTACTATTCAAGCTTCTGTAGCATTACCTACATTTTCCCCTGCTTGTTATTGTCCTTTTTTTAACATAAAACTGTTGGCTGGATTGTACCTTTTCTTAAACTGCTGATTCCAGTGCCCGTGTGTGGCTTGCTGTGATGAGGGCCATGATGCTTGCTGAAGGGATGAAGCACCCTCCTGGGATTTGGTTGCAGAAACAGGGCTTCCAGGTAGGAGCACAGGGGTGAAAGCGATTATTTGGAAAGTGCTGAGTGAGCCAGTCCCTCTCCTGGCATTTAGCACAGGACTGAACTACCACAAATAAATTTTTGCTCATCTCAGAGCTAAGCGTTCCCCCTTCCCCTGTTGCTATTGCCCTGGATATCCCTGCACTATCAGTATTCCTCTTGCCTGTGTTCTTCTTGTGGGCTCAGCCTTAAAAAAAAAAAAAAAACAAAAACCTTTTGGGTAATCTTTTTTACTGTTAGGTTGGGTGGGAGGCAGCTGTGAGGGCATGAAGTGCAAGATCATCTCTGAATTCAGCAGAGTCCTCTAGCATCCCACCTGACTGCTGCGATTGTATTGACGCTGCAAAAAGCCGGTATTAGTACCTAGGGCTTATTTAAGATTTTCAAGCTGGGTGTTTTTTGTTGTGTTTTTTTTTTTTTTTTTTTTTTTGCATCCCTTCACCACCTTCTCTTCCTTCTGACCTTGAAAAAGTCCCTCTCGGTACACTGCTAGCTTTTCCTGGATCCCAGAGCCAGCACGGTGGCTGCCAATCCCACTCCGCTAGCCTAAGCATGTTGTGGGCTCAGGCCCTGCGTCTGATTGCAGAAGACTTAATGTATCGCTGGGCTGGTATAGTGAATCATTAGCATCCTGTTCCAGCTTTCATTGTCTGTTTCATTTCCTGCTCTTAGAAACCCCTGAATCATTCTGTCACAGACTGAATAACAAACTGCATCCTTGTCAGCTCGCGTTACCCAAGAATTCCTTGGCGGGCTTGGCGAAGGCTGACTGCTTGAGGTGTGGCCTGGACACCTTTGCTTCTACCAGGGATGTTGTTTATGGGTGGGTTCGAATATTTTACAAGCCGGCACGGCTTGTGGGACCATCCCCAATTTGGCATATTAACGTATCTTCGTTTGGGGGGGTACTAACATACCCTTTTCTTAAATGCATTCCTGTGGTTGGCCCAGATGGCGTGTTCTAACTGCTGGCTCGTGTTTTGAAGGGAATTCAGTCCTGAAACCTTCCTTAGCGAGTAGATCAGTTTGTGCATGAAGTAGATTTCAAGGAGTGTCCTCCTCTCTCTCTTGGCTGAGAAATAATAGTGGAACGGTACTGTCGTGCTTTCTCTTCATGAGAGTGTAAAAGGCTGAACGGAAGCATTAACAGCAGCTTTAAAGCATTTCCATAGTAAAATAAATCTAATTGAGCAGTTATTGCAGTAGCTTTTTAATTTGTGGAAGAGATTAGGAAATAACTTTCAGCTTGCTCTGGCAGAGTACTCCCCTAGGACGTGTCCTGGGCGCTCTGGCATCGCTCTTTGGGTTCTTATTCCCTCCCTCTCTAATTGTCCAGTCACATTTGACTGGTGCAGGGTTCAGCTGGCAAAATAATGTAAAAACCTCGATCTGGGAGCGTGTTTGATATAAACCTCAGTTCACGGGAGAAATAGCGGGGTGTCATTCATGCCTTACAGAGAGAAACCACAGCGGGGAGATGTGATTTGCCTTTCCTCGGGGTGAGCCTGGCGTGCATCATTCCTTCCCCGTGACACAATGCAGTGGCAGAGGATGCTGCGTTGAAGATAACGGGAGAGTTTGCAGTGTCGTGTGGGAATGACTTCCAGAGTCCTCCCTACTCCCCTTCGTGTCGGGGTGGAGGCTGTAGTGATGGGACTGAAGGTGAGGGGAAATCGCAGGCATCGGGAAAATGCCAATTTGTCTGTGTAGACGAGAGGGGATGGAAGACACCCTTAAAGGAAAACACTTCATGGGGGAAATATGTCACTGTGTGGAGTTAAGAGCAACATGAGGAATCACAACAGCTTTCCTTGGGAACTGTTGAAGTCCATTTCTGAGGCTAGAAAATGAAATCTGCTCAGTGCTAATACTCTGGCAGGGTTGGAAGTGAGAATGGCACTAAGGATCTCTTCAGAGTCCGTCTGTGGGAACTTTGGACCCCCCTTGACAGGCTTGTAGGGGGTGAGTGGGGGGTAAGGGTCCTCCCTGCTCACGAAGGAAAGGCCCTGGGTGAATCCCACCAGCAGTTTCTTTGGTGTGGCTGGAAGATGCTCTGGAGAAGCTTCATTTTATGCTCCTGTAAAGAAAGAGAGCTTTTGCAGTTCGCTGGTACTGAGTTCAGGGAAGAAATTTTAAGTGTATGTCTGGCCTTCCTGAAAAGATGAGAAATGCGTGTGTTTGTGTGTTGGGTCATGCCACTTGTCAGCTGCTCCAGCTTGTCCTGGCACTTCCTCTGTTCCTGCGTGCCACGCTTCGGGGTGGGAGTTTCCAGCCTGGCTCAGGTATGTTGGCTGGAGCTTTCAAGACAGATGCCACATTTGAACTTTCCGATGTGAGCAAGTCTTGCAGTGAAAACAAATTTACGCTGTGCCTGGTGGAGGATTAACAGGGGTTTTTGTGCGTGTGGGTAACAGAGCTGCATACATGGCAAAAAGTGAGTCGGTCTGAATTCTCTTCTCTTGGGAACCTTGCTCCTCTCCAGAAGCAGCTCAGCAGCCTGTGGGGGGGAGTCTAAATGGAGGGGGGAGAGGGTGTGTGAGTGCATTGGTTTGCATTTGTGAGAGTTGTGCAAATCAGAGACCACATCTGCTCTGTTTCCCCAAATCAAGCTTCTCCTGCTTTCCTTCCTTTCCTTCTTTAGAGCCTCTTTTCCCATAAGCTCATCTCAGTTTGTGGAGCTAAAAAACCTGGCCTTGATCCACTCCTGATACACCGTATTTCCTCATTTTATCTGGTGTGAGCTGCTTTTGTTGCCAGTGCTTAATTATACCACCTTGTGTGCCCTTATTCCTGCTTGCCAGCTTTTGTGAAGTGGGATGTGCTGAAACGTCTGAATTTGGCTTAGGGCTTTTCTTCGGTTTCTCAGGAAATCTCAAGGAGAAATTAATTCTTCAGTCCCAAATAGTGCTTTATCCTTTCCTTACAAGTAATAGAAGATAAGTTTGAAGAGCTCCTAACGCAGCAGAGGTGTCATCTTCTGGGGTCTGTGGTGCAGAGAGTTAGTGGGGCATCATCCGTCGTTCCAGGCTGGTGGGTGAGATTCTCCTGTGGCTTTGGGCTGCCCTTTAGCTCTATCAGCAGGTGGAGCCCTGGGGTCTCACGGGGTGGGGGGGCCTCTGCAGAGAGGTATGTCTGAAAACACACACTGAGAGTGTTTGCCAGGAGATAACTGCATTCCAGGGAGTGACTCTTTTGTCTTGCTAAAATCGAGGAAATCTGATCAAAGTGCAACCTTGCCTTAGACTTTTTCTCTTTCCTTTTGACTTTGTCCCTGACCTACATATTGGATCCTGCCACGCTGGTTGGAAGTAATTGAGACCCGTAGCGTTAGGCTATTTACCAAGCTGTTCGCTTGAAAATAACCTTACTGTGTCCAGTCCACACCTGTTCTGGGATCATTTTGGAGGCAAATAACAAAGCGCCATTAACCTTTTCAGCCACATGCAGCCTGTTCAAGATCTAACTGTAGAGTGAGGTTATACCTCTGCTGATGCCAGGAGGAATTTGTGACACAGGGTGGGCTTCACTGTTCGTTTCCCAGCTGCATGGATGATTCCAGCCAGCTGCTGAAGCCAGGCCCACTGTGTGTCCACATCCAAATGAGGACACTTCAGAGACCTCCTTGTAAAAGTTCCCGCTGGGTGGTTGTTGGTTTGGTGTTGAGTCTGCTGGACCAGAGGCTATGCTGGAAAATATGTGTGTGTGGGGGTATTTTCTTTGTTATACCAGTGGTTGTTTCTGATTAAAGGATCTGTTTTGAAGGGGCTGCTAGTCAGTTGCCTAGAAAACTTGCTTTCATTTAATTAATCATGATGGGTTTAGTCTGGAGGTTTTGTAGGAGAGAGCAAGGAAGCATATCCTTGGCTTCTTTCCCTTGGAAAAAAAAGCAGGGTTTCATGTCTGAAACTGCAGCTCTTTTGTCTCCCCAGGTCAACATCCTTCTCTGTCCTTCGGGTTTTAATTTTACAACCATGCGCTTGCAGAGGTAGATCCAGTTTGAAGTCCATCCAGGTGTGGAATGAGGAAAGAACCGTCAAGAAGATTACAGGAGCTATTCTGCAACTCATTAACTCGATCTCTTCCCCTTCTTGTTATCTCCTCCCCATGCCTGGGGCCTTTCGAACTAGTGCTCTAAGTGCTTCTCACTTAATCTAGCCCACCTGGACAGGTGTATGAAGAAAGGAATTGCCTTCCGGGGAAGGACTAAAGGAGCATAGATTGCAGAGGGAGGCTGCTTTTGGGAACTGCTAATCCCAGTTTAACATTATGACAGCTGCTCGTTAAAATCAGGGTGTTTTTTAACAGGCAGTTAAAGGAGAGGCTTTGCACGCACATTTAGCTGAGAATAATAGTGAACCATGTGTGTTTGATTTTTTTTTTTTTTCTTAAATCACGCAAATTGTACATGGAAAGAATTCTCCGGCGTCAACTTGCTGGGGTATGGAATTTACAAGGTTTGCAGTAACATACAGTTTCCTGTTGAGGGGGGGAGAAAATTACAAAGCTCTTTTTCTTTTTTTTTTTTTTTTTTT
>QJSC01014864.1:8560-36632 GCA_003697955.1 Calidris pygmaea | reverse complement strand
AGAAGGCAGCATGCAGATCTAATTTGGGAGAGTCTATATACAAAGAAAGAAGCAAAGGTTTCTTTGCCTTGGGGAGCTGGCTGTTTCTTCCTAGCTGAACTTCAGTAAACTTGGACTATTAACATGATTTTCTCTGCAGGACTGTGGTGTTGGATAAGAAACATGAAGAGCTGAGGCAGAAGAGGAACTATCAAAGAGACATTTGCTGTATTTTATGTAATTTCGCTGCAGACTTTACCGACTGCCTCCCAGAACAGCAGTTATTTGCTGGTTGATTTCTTGTAGGCTCCCACACGAGCACCCAGATCCACTCTAGGAGCGGTGTCCTTTTCTGCCAGCCCTTAGGCAGGAGCCATGAAGGGCAGGTCTGTGATGCAGAAAGATATAAAATTGCCCCGGGTAATCTTGTTGCTGGAAATCCTTACTCCTGCAGCTACTTATGTTCAGGCAAATTAATTTAACCCACCAGGACTGAGCAACTAGCCTTGGAATGGGAGTTTCTCTGCTACATTTTTGGCAGCTCTACTCCAAGTCATTTGTGGATGGGAATATCCTTTCTGTCTCCCGGGAAATGCCAGTCTCTAGTGGCCTTTTCTTCAGCTGGCTGTATTGCTACCTGGGATTTTCATGTGTGTTTTCAGCAGCCAAATCTCTACCCGCTCCGTCTCTGTTTGACAGAAATCTGGCCGTTTCAGAGCTAGAGATGAGCTGGGAATTTTCCAGAGACACATCTGTATAAGAGAAGTTTGTTGAGCAGTGAAGTCCTCTTCTGACCCAACGCAACTTGGTTCAGCCTCAAGGGACTGATGCTGCCAGTCTGACTGTGCTTCCTTTAGAGTGATAATGAACTGGTCCTTGTCACAGGGTTCGGGGGAAGCATCTTGGTGGCATAGGGCTAAGAGTCACAAGTCTTTTAATCTTCAGGGTGTAACTCTTAAACTATAGCATAACTTCCCTTTACCTCCCGGCTTTAAAAGAGTGAACTCTTGTTACGCTACACTGAGTAGTACTATTTCTCTTCCCCCATGTTCTCTTACTCACTGGGTTGCTAACGTGTAGAGTACTTGCTGATGGGGACTTGGACTCTTTTTATATGGCTCTTTTTACATCATATAAATGGCCTTAACTTTTGCTGTTCTTTTCTTCTGCTCTGTAGTTATAACCCTGCTGCTCCTCTCTCATGTTGTCGTATCGGGCTTCTCGCTCGCGGGGTCTGGGATGTGTTGCTGGAAGGCAGACCCAGTGGTAGGATGTTGGCAAGAAGAGCTGGGAGGGCAGGAGGAGAATGTAGACTTCTCGAAGAGGGGACCGAAAAACTGAGATCTGTAGATTAAGAAACTGGAAGCCAAAATCCAAGTGGCAAACAGGGATACTTGCGTGTGTTTCTGTTAGGGCAAATTCCTGTAGTGCCAGGACAGGTTTTCTGCAACTTGGATAAAAAGGAGGCTGCAGAGTGTATGTGTGTGTGTGTGTGCACACTTAAATGCTTATCTGCAGATCTGAGCTTTCTAAACTTGCCTGTGCTCTAATTGCAGAGCGGAGACTCTGCATGCAGAACAACCCAGCCTGAAGTGATAATCCCAGGCTCAGCCCCGAGGGAAAGCCTGGCACTGCTTTGCCCTGATTTTCTTAATGGCTCTGCAACTTGCTGCTGGCTTGTTGTAGGTGGTTTAAATTGTTATCTCTGAGCACCTTGCTCACCTTGGGCAGAGCTCTTGGGATCTCTGGTCCTCTAAGAATACCTATATGTTGTGATTTATTTATTAATTCTGTAAAACTTCTCCCTCCCCATGATAAGCCCGATTTGAGCTTGTGTGAGCTCCACAGACTTGCTGAAAAGGGGTGCAAGCCCAGCCTGCGCTCCTTGCTGCCACACAGAGTGGGAGACCTTGACTTCCAGCTGCCCCTCCTGCCTCCTCTGAAGAACCCTCCCTTGCCCCCACCGCTCTGTGATCTATAACCCATGCAACCCCCTTCTATTGCACTGGAGAATTCGAGTTTTTCCTCGGCTAATAACCTGTGTCTGATTTAGTTTCCAGGCGGACCGCCCTGCGTTAAACGTCGTCATTTTCCCTCTGCTTCATGAGGACTTGACAGAGGTCATCAGAGATGTCCCCATGCGGCACTTGGATGAAATTACCTTGTTTAAAAGCAGAGTGGCCGAGGAACCTCCCAACTTGTGGTGGTGACTGTCGCAGCATGGAAAGGACAGTCAGCGTGAACACGTGAAATGGCTTCTTGTTGGCCTGGATTCCCCATCTCCAGCTCCTGGCCGCCTCACTGGATGCTGTACAATCACTTTAAATAGGTTCAATGGCAAAATAAAAAAAAGCTGGTCCTTTGCAGTGGGGAAACATCTACTGGATACTGTGTGCATCTGAACAGCCTGTCTCAAAGGCTTCTGGAATCTGATGAGTATTTCCTTGCAGTTAATATGAATTGTTTTGTTATTTTACTGAAGTTAAAGGTAAGAGAAACTGACTTAACGATGCTCTTTCCCCTGTGTTGCCTGGTGTGTTTCCTAAGGGCCCCTGTGTACTTTGGCAGTGTGCTTTGTGATATTGGTGGAAATCATTCTTTGCTTCCGTCTATTTTTGGCAAAGTAGAAAGCCTAAGCCAGTGAGAGGCACAAAAATGTGTTGCTCAATTGAAGTGCATCACATCTTTTCTATGTTACAAATACGCGTTTGTAGTCACACACATGCAACCACAGATATTTAAAGGGTTTTTCCTTGATTGAGAAGTACCACAAGGACTCTTTTTCTTATTTTTGAATAACAAATTAATGTCATCAGCGCCTCGACCGTGGTATGTTCTTGCTGATGCTGTTTCCATTGCTCTGGTGGAAGAAGTTCTCAGCTCTTTTCGAAATCCTTGTCTTGGGGTAGATGGTGCCTACAGTGAATAAGTTGAGGCTCAGATTTGATTTAAATGCAGTCTGTCTTGCAGTGTAGATGGGAATGTAGTGTTCCAGTGCTGTCCTTAGATCCCATGCCTTGAGCTCCTGCTAATTTTAGAGATGTTATGAAGTAATTTCATAGTGTGATTTCAGTCAGCTTCTCTGCTCCATAGAACTTCCTCAGGCATCGGTAGTGGTCTGGATCACTTTCATATTGCCTTATTTACTGAGCACTTTTGAAAGCATCAGACAGCTGTACCAAAAGCCGAGTTAAGAATTCCTGGAGCTATGTTTCTGGGTGGCAGTCGGATTTCCCTTCTGCTGGAGTATTTTGTGGTCACGCACTAAGTCTGTCTTCTGCAAAACAGCCATCAACCAGAGCTGTCTAACTTGTCCACCTAATCGCTCCCTAACGTCTTGAGCAGTGCTTTTCTGGGGAAGCCCAGTGTCGTCCAAAGATGATGTCCCCATCTCCTTGATGGCATTTCCTACACCAGATGCCATCTCCCAAACGCTGTTCTGCCACCAGCGGTTCAGAGGATGCCAGGTCTGGTGGGATAGATTTGAGAGCAAAATGCATCTCACAGCTTTGGAGGACTTTCCCTCCGTACTTTCCCGTCATTTCAGGCGTGAACTTGTCTGGAAATCTGTCTCGCTGGTGTGAATCTTCAGCCAGACTGTGGTAGCCCTTATGCTCAGATAGGTTATGGTGTTAACGAGCAGGTTGACGTTAGACTTCTACTAGCACAAGTCTGTGCATTGCTAAAAGTAACCCCTGCGTGCGTTTGCTGTCTGCCCTGAGTTTCTCTCCCTTCCCCACTCAGGACAGGGCGCCGGCAGCAGTCTCTGGGTTGCAGCCTGTAACGAGGTGGTGAGGTCAGCTCATGCTCCTCCGGGAAGGGCTGCGGCTGAGCCACCATCCCTCCTGAAGTATTTGAGACCCCGACTCAGGTTAGACACCATGCGGGTGAGTGTGAGGAGCTGGTGCCCTGTTCTTGGCATCCTGCCACTGTTTTCTCTCCTGCTCTCCCGGCGAGGTCGTTCTTTCTACCTCTTGTCATATTACTCGCCTGTTTGAATCCCTCTGCAACATCTTTCTTCTCTTCCCTCACTTCAGCAAATCGGATGTACGTCATGGCAGAAACACATGCCGCTGCTCTGGCCAGTTCAAGCCACTTCAGCTCTGCCTAGTTGTTGCCTGGGTTTCTTTCCTCGAATAAACAGTGAGGGTTAGGCAGCGAGTGTTTGCAAAGCTGCTTTCTCCTCCTTCTTCCTCTAGTCTTAGGACAGGGTAGAGGAATCTGAGGGTATGGAGCCAGCTCTCTTAACGTTCTGTCCTGTGGAGGGATCCTGATGCTCGGTACCTGCTGTAGGAGCGAGGCCATTCCCACCATCAGCAGGGATTTCCCCTCCACATACACACTGTGGCACCAGCAAGAGCTTGGCAGAACTGCCAGCTCGCCTGTTCCTGTCCTGCTGGGGGACACTGGAAAGCAGAAAACACCAGTTGCTTAATGGTGGTGTTAACCCTTTGCTCTTGGAGGCTAGAAGAACCTGACAGAACATGCTGTACTTAGACCTTTTCCTTGGCAAAGCGATACCCATCTGCCTCGTGTCTTGTTAGATCGGGGCAGACAATCAGGCATGTTTTATAATGCCATTATTCTGTTGCCTGGAGTATGATGTTTAGACATCTGTGTTCACGCAAGCAGGTCAGAAGTCCTGGTGCAAACACTACCAGTTATAATCGGGGGCTAGGGAAGGTCACCCACAGGTAATAAAGATAGCACCACAAATAGTGAGAAGAAGCTAAAAGCTCCTTCCACCCCTGACTTCCCAACTCTGGGCCAGTGCTCGATATCTCTGCTACAAATCCTCTTATGGTGAGTGAGAATTTCCGCTGCTTCTGCACTCCAGGCAGGATTCGCCAGATGTTAATAATGTGCTTATTTTCTCTAAGTGCTATTTTGGCATCGGTGTTAATTACAATTTATATTCTGCAACATTTACACTGGGAAAAGAACCCACCCTAATAGTCCCCAATTGGCAGAGCTGGGCTATTAAACATAGCACCATATGTTCTGAGCAGAGCAATATATGGGACTCGGAGCCCACTCAGCGCTGAGTCTCCGACGTGCAGCGTAGGAGAAGGAGAGGAGAACGGAGAGAGTGGTGTTTTGTTCCTAGCTTTTATTTAATATGAAATTCCCCTTCCTTTTCCCTGGCCTCTGTCCCCGTCTCTCTGGAAATCTCCCTCCCGCTATCGGTGAGCATCTAATGAGGTGATCTCTGAGCCTGCTGATGCCACTGTCCGTAGTCTAAAATAAATGAATTCAATTACAGAAGGTGCCCTTCTCACAGGGGCTGCCTCTGCAGGATTCCCAGTCCCTGCTGGCATGTTTCTTGCTATGCTCCAAGTCAGCCCTCCCATCTCTGGGGACTGCAGAAGAAATCTTTGCTTTGACCGCCAACGAGGTGTTCGCGCTTGTTTGGGAGAAGGATGTTCTGGGACAAGTGCCGTTAGTGGGTAAAATCAGAAGTTATTTGCTGCTTTGCTGATGACCAAAATCTTGGTTAGTAACGTGGTTCCTGCAGGCTGGGAGGGTCTGGACCTGAAGAGTGACGATGGTTTTGGTGTGGGGAACTTGGTGGGGCGAAGTCGTCGGCGTTTGGGTAGGTTTCTTGGGACTCTAGGTTAAAGGATTGCTTCCTCAGCCGTTTTGTGAAGCTGATTTCATGGTCTCTTTAGAAAACAGCAGTGGAGCTGCTGCTCAGTTTGGAATGAAGGCTGTATGGCAACAGCCTCTCCCTTCTGGAGAGCCTGCACTGCAGTCACTCCTCCGTCAGGGAGGTGGTTTGGCAGGAGGGGAAGAGATGGGAGTGCAAGGAGGCAGGGCAGGAGTGTGGGGTGGACCTCCTACTGGCAGTCAGACACGCAGTGAGACTTGGCCTCAGTTTCCCCACTTGTGAAAGGAGAGGAGGGCTCACCCTGCCGTGCAAGGGACTTTGCAGGGGTGCAAGATGCTTGGACCCCCCTAGATGAGGTGATGCTCCCTTGGGAGGAGAGGGCAAGGGAAACGGGACTGTACATCGTGAGGTGCTGGGTGCTCTCTCCCAGGAGCCCTTTTCTAGGATGGGGTATCTCCCCCCGCCCCAGTCAGCTACAGAAATGTGGGGCTTTGCCATTTGCGGAGTTAATGGATGCAGAAGGGTGGTTTCGTCTGCTTAAAGGAGATGCAGTTCCACCTTGGCCGGTCCCAGGGGAGGGCGTCCAGCCAAAGCTTGTCACCCCAGTCTGCGGGGAGACCTGTGCAGGGAGCCGTGCTGGGGATTGCAGAGGCAAATCTCCTTCCACTGCAGCTCTCCTGCCTCTTTGATTAGATGCGCAGGCAGCCGGGGTACTCTGGCAGGAGAATCATTTCCATAGAAACCAATTGGGATGTTGTACGGGGAATAATGATTAATAGTGAAGGGATGTTGCCTCGGGCCCTTTTCATTTTTTAGGGGGCAGTGAGGGACAAACGAGAGCACAGGTGGGGGGACAGGCAGGCTCGAAAACTAATGGAAACCATCCCTTCCATTAATTTCCAGGGCAGCTTCTCCTCTTCTCCTCCTACCCTGCCCCCCACTGCTGCTTCCCAGCTTTCGTCAAATTTTCAAAATGGCTAACCTGGTTAGAAATAATCATAATAATAAAAAAGGATGGATGAGGTCTGACTACTAACATTGTTGCTGTTAGCAGCAGGATTTCAGCCATAAAACATGAAGCAAGGGAGGCATTGACCTTTCCGCTGTTTGAAATGAATGGAGACATCAATATCTATTGTTTTGTGGCATTGACCTCTGACGCTCTCGTTTCGCCCTCCTCTTTCTTTTTTTTTTTTTTTTTTTAATTTCCCCCTGACACTCGAGGAAAGGGGTCAGTTTGTACCATCTATTGATCCCGATCTTACTTGGTGATAGGGAAATAATTAGAATTTTAAAGATCTCTCTGTTGCACGCTGGCGAAATACATACACAGACACCCACTCTAAGCCCCCGCTTCCTGCGTTGCGTTCTCCCCCCTTTCCTTTGCAGAGATTCAAAGCTCTGAGATCTGAAGGGAGAGAGATCAATATAGGTTTAATCATGATGGGGTTTTTATTTCAGTTTTTTTAAATGGTAAAGTGTAACGTTTTATGTTAATGTTGTCGGAGTCTGACTGCCTGGTGCCTTGTTTTATTTATTGTTTTAAGTAGCCCCTTCTTTTGTGAACTTCATCTATGTACAGAGAATGTGAAATCAGGCATTGCTAATTAGCTGTATGACAATTAAGTAATGTAGCACAAAACCATTAGGACACTGGATTTGTTTTTGAAGTTTGTCCTTTGAAGTGGAAGCTGCAACTCCCTGCCCAAGGCTGCTGGGGAAAATGTTTTTCTATCAAAACTTACTTTGAAAATAAAATGTCAGTGTAAGAGTCCCTATTTCTGTCGTCTCTCCCTATAAACAGCGGGTGGAAATTGTTTCTCATTGTAGAAACTGCTGGCATTGATAGAAAGGGGAACTCAGAAAAGCATTAAATGGGCAGTTGGTCTCCAAACACCCTGGGTTCTGGTAGAGATGTTACCAAAACTGCTTGTTTCGCCTGTTGAAAGGGAACGGTGCTGCTTTAGGAGAGAAGACCCAGGTCACGACCACCCCCCTGGAGATGGCAAAGGGAGGTGGCCCCCAAAACTGCGGGTTGGCCTCTGACGCCTCGAGTGCCATCAGGATGCGGCACAGCCTGGTGGCAAATGCCGACGGGCTCCTGGGTTCGGGCTCCTCCATCTGTGCACTCGTTTGACACTTGTGTTTGCATCTGGCCCTTCGTTCTAGTAGTGAGTCGAATTCTGAATGTGCAACTTTCATGTACGCTGGTGGCATGTAAAACTTCCAATAAAGAGTGAAACTGATCTGGAACCGGGTCCCTTTCGTTGCCTCCTGCCTCTTATTTCCCTTTACAACCAAAACCATCCTCCTAGGAGGGACGCTTTGGTGTCGCGTGTGAAGTTTAATCGATGTGAAGTGAGGGGTGTGCGTGTGGGGACGTGCCTGGGTGTAGCCCCAGTCTGGACTGGGGGCTGTGGAGGTGTCACCCACTGGTTGTGCTGGGGTGAGCGGTGCTAACGGGGTTTACAGCCCTCTTCCCCCAGGTCTGAGGTTGGCGGGTGCTGCTCTCGGTGCTTCAGCTGCGTGTTAAAGAAGGAGCCCCGTTGTGTTGAGGAAATGCTTTTCCTCCGTGGATCCCGGAGCACTCAACTGCGGGGCCGTGTTGCTGTGGGACACAACAGCCCTTGTCCCTGGGTAAGTGAACCAAAGCGACTGGCAGAAGGTCCTTTGCTCTGGGTGGTGAGACACTGGCCCGAGTTGCCCAGAGACGTTGTGGATGCCCCATCCCTGGAGGTGTTTGAGCCTGGTGGATGGTGCAGCTCGTGTACCTGTGTGCTTAAATCAGTGCACCCCAGGTAAGAGGAGGACTGGGACATCGCTCAAAAGAAATTCTTTATTGTGAGGGTGGTGAGACCCTGGAACAGGTTGCCCAGAGAAGCTGTGGCTGCCCCATCCCTGGAGGGGTTCAAGGCCAGGCTGGATGGGGCTTGGAGCAACCTGGTCTGGTGGGAGGTGTCCCTGCCCAGGGCAGGGGGTTGGAACTGGATGATCTTTAAGGTCCCTTCCAACTCTAACCATTCTATGATTTTGAAAGGTGAGTGAGGTCATGCAGGACTTGTGGTGGGGCTGCAGCAAAGCATGTGGGCTGCAATCTCTCCCCACAGTGATCCAAAGTCCTACCCTGGGTTTTATTTCAGAGGGGATCATGAACTGTTGTTTTTCTGTTCTGGTGGGTCTGCTCAGCAGGGCACAGAGCGGAGACCCTCCCTGCATCCCTCTATATGCTTGTGTTTAAGTTATGGATTTTATTGTTCCAATAACTTTTATCTAAACGTGGTTTTGGGGGAGGGAGGAAAGAGATAAGGAGGGAGGAGGCTGAAGAAGGAATGTGCTTTTGGACTTTGCTGAGCCTCCAACTTATCTGCAGGGCTTGCCGCGGGGTTTGGGCATTAACGATCCCAGAGGAGAACTTAAGGGGGAAATGGCTGAAAGGGCCGTGGTCGATACCATACGCTGGTGGGAGGAAACCCAGGGCAGACCTGCGGGGAGCATCCTTCTTCCCCTTCGGTACTCATCTTGTGCCCTCTGCCAGCTTCTCTGTTGGCAAGGAGGGAGATGGCATGGGTTCCTGGAGGGGGAACTGCAGCAGAGGTTGGGCAGTGGGAGCTCAGCCTGGCAGGGGGACAGATCTCCCGCAATTGCTTGGATGTCTCTGTGTGTTCCTGCTTTTGTGTTCACCTCTTCAGCCATTTTTTGGGCAAATTGAGTATCGATCTCTGCGAGATGGGGATCAGGGAGCGGAGGCAAGAGGCACTTCTGCTTGCTGTGGGGAAGGAGGAGGCTGGGCAAGCGTCTCAGGTCCTGGCTGGGTCGGTGCTCTGAGCGTGACTTCTTGCCCCGTGGATCAATTTGGGAGCAGCTTGTGCCTCGCTGGCCCCAAGGTGGAGGATGAGGAGAAGGAGTATGGAGGAGAGAGGCCAAATCACTCCATCTCCTGGAGGCTTTCTCTGTGGCCGCAGGATGTTGCTGCCAATTTCCAAGGTGCTAATTTTGTGCTTGC
This sequence comes from Calidris pygmaea, assembly GCA_003697955.1. Taxonomy (NCBI): domain Eukaryota; kingdom Metazoa; phylum Chordata; class Aves; order Charadriiformes; family Scolopacidae; genus Calidris; species Calidris pygmaea. The sequence continues at coordinate 27,042 of QJSC01014864.1, read as the reverse complement.
TACTTCCCAGGCCCCAGAGACAATCTCTCCCCGGGGGCTGAGAGGCAAGGCAGAGGTGGAGGACACGTGCACGAGTGAGAACCTGCGTGTGAGCGAGGTTCTGGTGCGGGGATAGGTGGAAAGTCTTGGGGAGGGAGCAGAAGGAGAGGAGAAATGGTGGTGGTGGGGCATGGACAAGCTGTAGCCCCCATTCAGTCCCATTTTTGTGCCATCCCTGTGGAACCACGTGGTGGTTCTCAGTGATGTGGACTGTCCCATCAAGCAGAGGTTTGGAGTGGGGTGGTCCCGTAGTGGCATCCTTTGGGGCTGGGGGCCGTGGTGGCATTCTGGTTGTCATCAGGGTGGACTCCAGTGTCCTGTTCCCATTTTGCCGAGCTTGAATCTTCTTTCTGGTGTGCCAGTGAAGGGCTGCACTGGGAGATGGAGGGGGAGAGACACAGCAGGTGGAGAAGAGGGAGGAGAAGGATGGTTTTTCTCCCCCATATGAAGCACAGACGGATGGAAAAGTATTTTTGAACAAGCAAGTCTCTCATCCCTGTCTCCTGGAAGCTGCATTATCAGAGTACCATCGCTGTCCTCTCTTCTCCTTCCCCCTGATAAACAGGAATTAAAAATACAGCTAATAAAACCCTTTTGCTTTCTCTAGGAGGAGGAGGAAAAAAAAAAAAAAAAGAAGAAGCCTTGAAAATGCTAAAGGACATAAAGGGCATTCATGAAAGGGTTGGATGGTGGTTATTGCAGCAGGGGGAAAAACAACATTATTTCACTGTGCAGATAAAAGGAAGTGGAAAAGCAGCATATTTATAGCTAGGGAGCCTGGATTCCTTGTTAAGCCGCTATTATCAAATTAATGTCAAAATGCATCAAACAGGCACGAGTGTTCTGGGCCCCTTATGCAAAGTGCTTGCAAATTGGTTACAAATACATTTGTTTACAGGGTACGAGGCAGGAGCGAGCTAATTAGTCATTGTAGCAGGGCTGTTTTGTGTCTCTTTTTTTTTTTTTTTTTTAAATTTTTTTGGCAATTACACAAACAAGCTGTTCTGAAGTATAAATCCGCACTGTGTTACAGTCCCTTTAAAAGGGGATCAAATAGGAACGGCGGGATGCGGGGGGGGCTTGACGTGAGCGGCGTGGAGCTCCGTTGCCTCTCCTCCCCGGCCTCCGTTGGGAGCTCGGCTCCGGGAAGCGATGTGGAAACCCACCTGAGAGCATCGGGAGGACCATATGTGGGTGGAAAGGGAACAGCTGGTATTTTTGGCTCCTCTGGGGGGACCGATGGCTGCCCCTCATTGGGGCAACGGTGCTGGGATGGAGATGGCTGTGGCTGCTCCAGGTAGCTGAGTACTTTGGTTGCCACGAGGTTGTAGTCACCTCTCATGCTGGGCTGGCCCTTTTGATACGGGACCTCTAAAGGTTCCAGCTGCCCACCAGTATCGTAGGAATTCACTTTGGGATATTTTTGGGTGCTTTGGCTATCAGCAGCTGCCAACTCAGGTTATGCAGCCCCTCGTGTGGGCACCAACACGGTTCCAGGGGATGCTTGGACTTAGAGAATGTCCCTTGGACGGGTGGTGGCATCTTCTTTGCGTGAAGAAAGGAGTCTGGTGTGAGCTCCCCCCTAGGTGAGCGAACGTGTCTTGGGGGCTTCTTTAACCAAACCACAGGCTGTGCCTCCCAAACCTGTTAATGAGGAAGCGAAGCAGGAAAGCTTATCTGATCCTCAGTGGTGGGAATGGCTGGGGAGGGGAATTTGCTTGGGGGGGGAGCAAACGGAAACTTCCCCACTGCCCTACATCTTAATGCGTCCCCTTCTGGGAGTAAATCACGCCTCTGCCACTCAGGAAAGCTCCTAATTTAATCTGCTCTGGGTGGGGGAGGATAAAGCCAAGGGGTTTTTACTACCATTATTATTATTTTTAATTTACTAGGAAAAAGAAAAGAGAGAGGAAGAAACAAGTTGTTGCCCCTCTCGTGCCGGAGGCCCCAACATTTCTTGGCAGAAGGTGTGCAAACAGCCCTGCAGCTGCTTCCCCATTTGGATTAGTTTCTGGTAAATCTGCCCTTCAGGCTGGAATAACCCTTCTGAGCGGGTCCTGTGCTCCCAGAGGTGCTGGGAACATTGAGTTTAATGCCGTCGTAAAACCCTGCTGTGGTTTCCATTCCCTCCAGGGGGGCAGTGACCGTGCAGGACGGCTGTGCTCAGCATGGCTCGCTTTCCTGGCACTTCCCAGCCAGCAAAGCTCGGGGTGCATCAGATCCTGCCATGGTGTGGATGGAGCTGGGTGGCTTCCTGACGTCCCTTCTGGGGTCAGAGCTTCTCAGAAGCCCACGGGCTTGGTGCAGGTGAAGGGGCATGAGCCCGGTTGAGCTCCACAAACCACGTTCCTGATGGTAGTTCATAGAATCATAGAATGGTTAGGGTTGGAAGGGACCTCAAAGATCATTGAGTTCCAACCCCCCTGCCATGGGCAGGGACACCTCCCACTAGAGCAGGTTGCTCAAGGCCAAGTTGATGTTTCCAAGTGTGCTGAAGAGGTGTTTTGTGTCTCCAGCCTTCCAGCTCTTCCATGGTTTGCAGATATTGGGTGCAGCACATCACTGAGCTCATCTGGGTGGGAAGTGAAGGCCACAAAGCATGGTGGGAGAAGGCAAGGTTTTCACCAGCCTCTTGCAGAAGCTCTGATGTTTGCACCAGGTTTTATTATTTTTAAAAATTAGGGTAACGCTTCTCTGCACCTGAGACCCGCTTTTCAGCGGTACCTTCAAACTCCAAATCTCTCATTACTGTTTCCTTCCTTGTCCTGTTGGCTTTTGCAAGCTCCTTTGCCATGGAGAAGGTGACCGACTCCGTCAGGATCAGGGTATATGATTTTGAGGAATGTTCCCGTTTCCAGCGTAGTCCTACCCCTGCCCTACGAGCTCCGCAGGAGCACGGCTCAGCTGGTCAACAAATGTGTGAGCAGCCTATTGCAATCAGGCTTTAACTAGGCGCCCAGTTGTTTTAATCAGAATGTGTCTCTCTTCATTTATAGCTGGGTCAAGGCTCTGATTTGACTGTCGTCTCCTGTTATTGCTGGTGACCACGTCAGGGGAAACGGACCCTGCTCTCTTTTGAGCAGTTGGGTGTTTCACCACCTGCTTTTCTTCTGTAGGGTTGTGCTGGAATCTCCTTGCTCTGATGGTTGGGACCAGACTTTGAATTCCTACCATCTTTTAAGTTACGCGGGTTTGTACCCTTCTTCTTGGATCAGTGCTGGCCTCCAGCTGGATGAGGTCTTCTGTCCTACTCAAGATTTTCCTCCCTTTGAAATATTTGCCTTTCAGATGAAGTTGCCCCAGTGTCTGGTCTAACGGTGCTTGTATTCTTCTGCCTTTACTGAGAGCACTTCTCAGATTTAAATTTGCCCTTGCCTTTTCAACCATTGGTGGCTCTCAATCATCTCCTGATGTCCCAACACACCTGGGTCCATCCCCACCTCACTGCTTTCCATGCAGGCTGCTGCCTTATACCCAAAATTTGTCCTTGCTGAGTGTGTCACCTTCCCCATCATGCTGCTGGTGGCCACCTCCCTTTCATTGCGCTGCTCCTCAGGGCCATCCCATTCCCGGGGCAAAGCGGCTTCTCCTCCCAGAGCTGCTGCCACAGACATTTCTTTTTGTGCCAGGATTAGTTGTGATCCCAGGACTGATCTTCCTTTCTCGAGAAGGTCAGGTGGTGCTGGGGAAGTCCAATCTGATCTTACTCTCTTTGGTGTTGATGACAAAATGTTGGTCCCCTGTATGTTTTTGCTTTACAAAATCTCTAAATGGGCTTTAGAGCTACTGCTGTCGTCCCAGCAGCCTTTCATTCCTTCCTTGGGTTGCTTTCTCCTCTCCTAGTGATGGGGACAGCGTTTCCCCTCTTCCTGTGCTGTGACGCTGCTCACAACTTGCTAACGCCGTCTACCAAAATCCTGCAGTTCCTTGAGCTGCTGCCTTCAATGCTCTGGGCCAGAGGTGGTCAGATCTTCTGCACATCTCCCTTAGAGGGAAGGGTCTCCTGGGTGTGTAGTACCACCACCTCTGGGCTGCAAGATGCCAATAGCAAGAGCCAGCTACTCCTGATGGCCAACATACAACTTGCAGCTCGCCCCAGTGAATGATGTGGGAGGGTGGTGGTGACTGGATGCCTCGATGGAGCTGCAGGTGGGCCCACTCTGTGGACCCTGTGCTGGATTGAGCACCCGAATCCAGCCCCCTTTAAAAGCCAAATCATTAAAAGACTTGAAGAAAGCTTTAAGTCCACGTGGCTCAAAGGGCTTATAAATTACAGCAGATGGGAGTGAAGGTGGTGTGGGCAACCCTCCTTGCCTCTCAGCAGTAGGATGAGATCTCTCCTTATGTTACCAGGAGCTGCTCCTTTTTGAAGAAGACCAAGATGCTCACAGTCTCCCCACTGCACTAGTCCTCTCAGAATGCCATGTGGACTCCATTCAGCTTTCTCCTTCCCAGCCTGCAGCCCTGCCGATGGCCCAGTGCCTGGATCAGGTCAGCTCAAGAAAGATGAACCAGGGCGGTGGTGGGCCCTCTGCACTGGTGGGACAGCGGGGAGAGCTGGGCTGGAGGGATGTTCTCCAGCACGTGGAGCATGACTTGGTCTCCTGGATGCCGCGCTGGGCAGGTTTGGGCATTTGCAGACACTCTGTGGTGATGGTGGTGGTTCTTCTGCGAGGAAGAGACAAACCTTGGGATCACAGACCACGGCCAAGTCAGTGCTCTGGGGGCAAGACGCAGTCTTTGATGCGAACACCTCGCAAAAAAAAGCCTTGATTTACACCGAAACGAGCCGGTGGCTTTAACCCGGGGCTTCTGCGTCGGCGTGTTGAAGGGTGCGTGTACACACACGCAGGCACTTTCCTGCCTCTGGGCAAGGATGAGAGAACAAACACGTGACAGACGTTAGTCACTGCTGGTGGTGGAGGGGATGCTGCGGTGGTGAGCACGCCAGGAGGACCTGAGCAGAATAACGCCTGGATAATGAGCGAGGGAGGGAGGAAGGGAGCGGGGCAGGAGGAGAGTGTTTCGGAGCAGATTAATTTTTGGTTTTTGGTGAGACCTGTGGATTCCCTGCGATGGGGAAGGAAGTGGCTCCGGGTGGCTGGAGCTGCAGATCCTCATGGTTTTGCCTTGGTGGGATGGGATGGTGGGGCAGGGCACAGACCCCCGCTCAATTTTTCTTCTGCACTGTTAATTAATGTCGCAAAGGTGAAGCCTTTCTTGGAGACACGGGTGCTGGCGTTGCGTGAGCACAGATCGGTGTGGTGGTGACTTCCAGGCTGCCTTTTGAACTGAAACCCTTCAAACGTGCCCAAAGTACGTGAGGACCATACTTGGTGTGTCCCTGGACGTGTTCCTTGTTGGCCTCCTCTCCCATGTCCAGAGGGGATGGCGGTGCTGCCCTTCAGTTCTGGCTCCTGTACCCACCAGAGAACAAGAGGTTCCCATAGGATTGAGGTTTCCAAGGCTTCTTAAACTCCTGCAACAAAGAGGGAAACATCACAGTTGTCCGGTCCTTATGCTTGTTGAGCAAATAGCCAAGGGATGAAGAGGTTTCCTTCAGCTGAGGGACTGGGCTTGAGTCCCGGCCATTGTCTGCCCAAGTGGCAGGAAGGGTGTTGAGATACGGGGACAGCACGGGCACGCAGAGGGCTTGGGGACACGGCCAGGGTTTGCTCTGCTCTGTTCTCAGCCTGGAGCTGGTGGTTCCTTTACGGGGGCCACAGAGGCGGCGATTCCGATAAGGCTGCGAGTGCTGCCAGCAGTTAATATTAACCGGGCATCCTCTTCCTCTCCCCGGGGAGGTGTGGGAGGGCTGGGAGGGACCCCGGTGCCAGCAGGAGGGCTGAGCCGGGCTGGGGTGGCGATGTGGTCTCTCCTGATAAGCCGCTCCGGTTTCTGCCCCTGCAGATTTACAGCCGGGGAGGTGGGTGCCGTGCTTCTCGGGGCGGTGATTTATAGCGGCTTGCTTTCCTCTCTGGAAAAGGTCTCGGCGACTGCACCGGGTTTTACGGCTGCCGTGACTAAGCCGTGGGTGAGTTAAAGGCTCAGCCAAGGTCACTGCGTGGTGGGACACAGGTGGGAGCAGGTCCCTGTCGGCCACGGCTTGGAGAACATCCCCATCTCGGCGTGGGGAGGGCTGGGGCTGTCCTGGGGGAGGGGGCTTCCTCGGCTCTGCCGCTGTGAAGGGTTGGCTTCATGGCAGCAGGGGTGCTATCGGCTGTCCCATCCCTGCGCCCACATGCTGGGGCCTGCCAGAGACACAGGTGAGATGAGTTTCAGGTTCTCAGCTCTCAGACCCATGCGGGAGGCGAGACCCTCCCATGAGCATCACCACTAAGCGACGCCTGCTCTGCCTGGTTGCTTTTCCACGTGTGCCTTCGATGCAGACCGAGCAATGCTGGGAGGGATGAGCTGCAGCAGGTGAGGAGGAGGAGGATGAAGAGTAAGGAAAGGTCAGATGCCATCACTGTGCTCCCTTCCACGTGCAAACCCCTGCCCGGGTGAGCTTCCCAGCTCTTCTGGTTTGTTTTAGAGGCAGCGTGGGGGCCCCAGAGCCCTGCAAACCCTTCGCACTCAGGGTTTTATTGGCATGTGGAAGTAGTTTTGTCTGGTTTCAGATCTGGCTGATCACTAACCTTCCCGCCACCCTCCCCCCCAAAAAGGGCTGACAACCATGGGCAACTCAACCATGCTCGTCTTCCTCCCTCTCTCTTTTTTCTCCCCACATTGTTCTCCAAAATCCCAGCTGCTCCCTTTCTCCCCCCTCCCTTCTCTATCCTTCCACATCAGCTGGGATGGAACTATCTGGTTTTTGTATAGAAGCTCTTTTTTTTTTTTTTCTGGTTTGTACCTTCTCCCCCCATCTTGGGGGTCCTGGGGTGCCTTGCTGTGCCCCATCCTTCCCCTTAGCGCCGTGGGGAAAGGAAGAGTTGGTAAGTGGGAAGGAAGTGTGATCCATGTGGGATGGAGCCAGGAGGAGTCTTTGGAAATGGTCATCCATCTTCTTGCTCTTGGGAAAGCCTCCTCCTGCCATCTCCCTGGAAGGTCCTGCTGAGTGCATGGGTTGACCACTCGCTTTGGGCCTTCCTGCTTTGTCAGTAGTAGACATGTAGGACACTGAGCTCTGGACGTTGAGCTCTGGACAACTCCCTGGCATGGTAGGATATGATTTCAGGAACTGGTGGCCATCGTACTGGATGACACATCAGGAAAGACAGAGGCCACTGCTCATCCCGCAGTGGGCTCTGGTGAGGAAAGCTGGTGAGGTAAGTCCATGCTGATGCCTTCTTTGTCCTTCAAGAAGTACCATGGGGAAAGGGGATACAGCCAAGGCAGTGGGCAATGAGACCAAGCAAGCACTGGAGAGGCATGACCCACTTGATACCTGAAGAGATGCTCGGTGTGAGCTGGCCAGGGGGTCCCCAATGTCCCCACCCACCCTTCCTGGCTGCTGGCTCCTCTTCCCAGTGCTCGTTGGCTTTTTCTACCTCCGGTCTTCCCACCCAACCCCTGCCCCGTGAAGGCACCTGGGCAGCCTCTGCAGGGAGAAGGAAACTTCGCTGGACTTCCCAACCTGGGGCCATTCCCTGTGCCCAGACCTCTGCCAGAGATGCTGGCTGCTGCTCCTGCCGGCCTCTGCCACCCCTGACAGTGTGCGACGTGTAATGAATCGCTCCCTCATCAAATTTGGGCTAAATTGCACGGATTAACTCACCGAGACCATCTGTCCGAAGCTGTCCCAGCTGAAATGGAGATGGCTGCAGGCTGAGGAACGCCTGCCTGAACATCCCGGGAGCTGGCAGGAGCCAGATGAGGGTGAGGAGCAAGAAGTGGAGGAAGGCACCGTGGGGACACGTGTGAGCGAGACCCTTCTGGGCAGCGGGAAAACCCTCCTGTGGGCTTCGTCCTCCTTTGGGTGGGCTCTTGGCAGCCCAGAAAGCAGCTTGCATTGGTCTGGTACCTCCTCCTTCCCCGTGTGCCTCTCCAGGGGACCCTGCCTCCGAGTTAGCATCTCCCGAGGTGATTGCTTTTTTCCTTTTTTCCTTTCTTTCTTTCTTTTTTCTCTTTTTATCTTTTTTCTTTTTTTCTTTTTTTTTTAAATAATTTTAAATGCATGACTGGCAATTCAAGAGAAAATAGAAGAAATGCTTATTATTGCTGAGGATCCCAGCCCAGCCGGAGGAGATGTGCTCCTTTTGTGTAACGAACCATCCGTCAGGGAACAGTCATGCAAATTTCTTTCGCTTTTCTTCTTTTTACCTATTTCATTGATCCGGAGCCTATAGCAGTTGGCTCACGGAGAGAGAGAGGTTTGTTAATTCTTCCAAAGCCTGGCTGGGTGGAGGATGGGAGTTTGCTGAAGCTCCTGGCTTGGGGACACGCTTTGTGCCCTGAGCGGGGACGGTGGCAGCGTGGGCTGGGAGAGGTGTTTGCTCCAGTCCCTGAGCACCAGGAGCTGCCGTGGTGCCCGGGGTGGCCCTGGGAAGGCAGGAGAGTGGTGACCAGCTCTGCCAAAGCTGCTCTCCACCATGGGAAGGGACAAGGACCCTTGGTCACGCTGTTGGGACAGTCACCACCAGCCCCGGCGTGCTGGGTTGCTAGCCCCAAAGGAGCCAGTAAATGTGAGTTAAACCTTAAAATCATGAGATGGACTTAAGAAAAACCCACCCAACTATGAGTTTGTATTTGGTTTTATTATTATTATTGGTGTCTCCAGTATGTCTGGGTGTTTTCAGGAGTCACCAGCCAAGCTTTTCTCTGCAGTTGGGAGACTTAGGGCCCTGTAGCCTGCAGCGGGGTGGGTTATTGCTGTTTCTTGTTCAAGAGAGGCGATTCCAGCTCAAATGCTGGCTGAGCATCCATGGCCACGTCTTGGGAAAGGTGACAGGCTGCCTAGCATGGATTGGGTCTTCTCCTTCATCAGTGTCTTCTTCTGGGAATGAGGAGTAGATGGAGCTGCCTGGGCAAGGGCCAGAAGCTGGTGGTCTCACTGCTTTGGAGTGTCTTCTGCTCTGGGCAAACCTCCTTTCTGCTGGAAGAATTGCTTCATCGCTCAAGAAAATGTCTTTTTGGCTTGAACTGAGTATATCAGGGTTTTTCCCCCCACCCCAGGCCCCTCTCTGTGTGTCTCTGGTTGGCGTGTGGGATGCAGGGACTGAGCCCTCGGGCTGATGACTCCGGATGAGTTAAGACGTGTGTGGGTGTCCCCACCACGTGGGCTTGTGTGGCTGCAGAAGAGCCACTGAGACGTCCTGCTGCTGAATGAACCAGGGAGACGCCTCATTAAAACAATTTTGGAGATATTCATCCAAACAGAAACGGGAATTTATTTTGCTCACGCTGTCTTTCCTTCGGCGTCCTCTTCTACGAATCTCCCAGCAGATGAATTTGCTGGTAGGAAACAGAAAGCCCAGGGATGTCCAGGAGCTCTTGGCTGGAAGTGGAGCCGGGTGGTGGAAATCCAATGATCCGGTGCCTCCTCTGCATCCATCCGTTCGCTTCTGCATCGCCTCCGGGGCCCGTTGCGGCTCCGGGTACTTCTTGCACTACAGATGCTAAATAATCAGAACAACACCGTGTCTTCCCGAGCCACGGACTCATCCTGACGATGATTTTTCCTGTCGTTTCAGGTATCGCCTCCTTTCCCCGGGCTTTTCCCCAGCCCGACGACGACTTGTCTGAATAATTCAACTAAAAAATCAGGATCGCAAATAAATACGGGATAATTGCTAACAGCTCGCAGACAATCCGCTGCCGGAGGAAGGCTAAACTCCTGGTGAATTATTTATCTGCTATGAATTATTCGCTCGGCCCTGTTAGGGAAGAAAAAAAAGCTCCTTCCCAACCTTTGCCTGCCAAATGGCCTGGCTGGGGGCGACTCTCCTGCTGCTGACTCAGCCCTTTCCTGGTGGTTCCCAGCTCCCTGCCTGCCTGCATCTCCTCCCTGCATCTCCTCCCTGCATCTCCTCCTGCCTGCCTGCATCTCCTGCCTGCATCTCCTGCCTGCATCTCCTGCCTGCATCTCCTGCCTGCCTGCATCTCCTGCCTGCATCTCCTGCCCACCTGTGTCTCCTCCTGCCTGCATCTCCTCCTGCCTGCAGCAGGGAAGCAACTCTGGGGTGCTGACTCCTACCCTATGATGTTCCTCAGCTCCTCCGTGTCCCCACAGGTGTGGGGCAGAGGAGTCTGTGTGCCAAGCCCTGGGACTGTTGGGACCTGAGCCTTCTTTATCAGCTCTCTCCCATGGTGTGGCCAAACCCTGGTGTGGGTCCCCTCAGGAGGTGATGGCACCTTTCTGATGGGGTCTTGCAGGAGGAGCTGCTCCAAAGCAGCCTGCCTGCAGGACCAGTGCCCCCATTACAGCCCATTCACCTTATGGAGAGCTCTGGAAAACATCAGGTCCTTGGGAAAAAGGCAGCTCAGCTCCAGAGTGCTGCAGCCCGATGGCTGAGCCGGACCCTGTCCTCCAGTGGTAGCACCAAGGAGGGTCTTCATCTCTGTCTGGTGTCACATAGGGTGCTGCTGAGTGTTTGCAGTGTGTGGAGAAGCTCTGAGCAAGCAACTCTCTTGTTGGGGGACCCCAAGGCAGCTCCAGCCACACTGTGGGTGCCTGGGTGCTGCACGGCTTCTACAGCCTTGGGTCACACGTGCATCCTTCAGGGCAGGTAGGAGGGTCTTACTCCCAAAGCATCCTGTAGCTGCAGAAAAACATCTCTCCATGGTGATCACACGCTGCCTGGTAATGGGGGAGATGGAAAGGGCTTCCAGGGTGCTCTTCCCACCTGTGAGCCCTGGAAAGAAAAGCTGGTGTGGGGATGGAGTCAGGGATGGAGTCAGGACAGGGATGAGGGCTGGAGGTTTCCTGCAGGATGCTCTCCAGCTCGAATGCGGTGACACCATGAAATGGTCCATGCTGAGGTCTCCCAACCTCTGGGCTGAACCATGTCCTGGGAGCTCTCACCTGGCCATGGGTGATGGCCCTTGCGGAGCAGGGCTTGCGAGCATCCCACTGCTCATTCCTCCCCCCGGGGAGCATGGATGGAAATTGCCCTCAGAGGTGAGGAGCCGCCTGCCTGGGCTCATCAATCTCCATTTGCATCCAAAGGAAGGAAAAAAAAAAAAAGATTTAGGAGAGAGATCAATATTCAAAGAGCTTGTCCTTTTTTTTTTTTTTTTTTTTTTTTTTTCCTCTAACATGCTCCTCTGGGGGTGGGAAACTGGAGGCAGGTACTGGGAATAAATCCTCCTGGCTACCTTGATGTAAATCAGGAGGAAGATGATGGATTTATGGGAGTTGCACCTGATTTATGCTCCCGTGTCTGGTCCCTGCAGGTCGGCGCGTGCCCCTGGGGAGGCGAAGAGCCGGATGGGGACCGGAGCCACCACCGTCCCTCCTGCCACCGGCCCCCCGTGCTGGGACCCCGCTGCGGCCGAGCTGGGACTGGGGCTGGCGTGGTGTGTCTGGGTGAGTTTTCTTCGCCTTCTACGCCCAGTTCAGGGAATACAGGTATTTTTTGCTGGTGTTCAGCGAAGCACCTCCGCTCGGACACCAGTTCCACAGCGTAGTGGTGCCCCGCTGGGGGCTGACTTTCTGACTTGGTGGAAAAAAAAAAGGCTTTCGAGTCGCTCCCCGCGATGCTCCCCCCGCTCCATCCTTCCTCCTCTCCCATCTCGAGAGCCGGCGAGGGCTTGCTGCCGGCGGGGTTGGTGAGTCCATGGAAAAAGGAGAGTCTGTCCTTTGGGAAAGCCCTTCTCCGAGGACTTTGAAAGGCCCTGGGGTGGCGATGGAGGGGGGCCTTGTCCCGGCTCTGGGACTCCCCGTCCCAAAGCATCCCGTGTTCCCGGCCGTGGCGGGGCTGGAGCCGGTGCAGGGGTGCTGTTGTTATTCCTCTCATGTAGCAGGAAGGATTTCTGCGAGTGCCATAAACCCATCACGTGGGCAGAGCCTGGGTGAGCTCTAATTGCTTCTATTTGCATAATGAGGCGAGGCTCAGCATCCTGCTGATATTTGAAAGACGAAAATCAAAATCAGCTCTAGATAAACAACCCTCCTCCCCGCCCCCCCCCCATCCCTACCCCCACTCCTAATTTGAGCGTTTTCTCCCTTTTTGGTCTTTCTGAGAGCACTGTGACTCCCCCTGGTACCTCTCCCCAGGGAGGATGGGTGCTGGGGGGGGGGGGGATGCTGCCCCTCTCTTGCAGTGGTTTGGGGGCTTTGCCTGGAGCTGGTGGCAGGGGTGGGGACGTGGTGTGGAGGTGTTTGAACAGGAGCTGGAGAGGATCAGGCTGGTCTTGGGGCTGGAAACGGCGGAGCTCGGAGGGTTTCCCCGAGTGGGAGCCCAGCAGATGTCACTGCAGCCCGGTGGTGTCACCGCTGCCTGTGCGGGGACCGTCCCGCCTGGGGGACACGGGCCAGCCGGGGCACAGACCTGCTCACACACCCCGTGCTGTCCCCAAGGGTCTTGATGTCTTCTGGGGACCTGCCAGGGAGGGACAGGAGGGGACCTTTCCTCACCTGCATCCCCCCCGCCCAGGGTGGCAGGAAGGGCTTCGCTCCTGCTTTGGGGCCCTCAGAGGACCTGGAAGAAGGTCCAGAAGGATTTAGAAGAGGGGGTGACATCCCCTGGCTGGGCTGTGACACCAGCCCATGTGTCCCTCTGTAAGTCCTTTTCCCCACCCACCAACAGCCAGGGGTACCAGGAGCATCCCTGTCCCTCCTGTCCCCTCAGGTCCCCAGGGTCCTTCCCAGCAGCCAAACCCAGGTGTCCCCTTGGCCCTGGGGGGACCTCGGGCATTGCTTGGTGCCCATGGCTTTTGGGACCTGGAGGAGCTATTCCCCTGGGAGGGATGCCAGGGGGGTTGCACCCTTCGCCCCAGGAGGGTCGTGCCTCGCTGGCTTGAGGCTGGGGAGCAGACACTGCGCAGGAGACAGGGCAAATCGGCTCCTTCCTCCTCCTCTTCCTCCCCGGCACATGGGCTGGTGTCCTCTGAACCCTCCACTGCCCTTGGGGGGAGAAGTGCTGACTCCAGATGTTTCCCTAAATGAGAACCTCCTGCAAACAGCACCGGTTTATTTTCGTAACAACAGAAAATGAAAGGGCTGTTACGATGACGATTATTAACGTGTTTGTGGCCGCGCTGATGGGGCAGCGGATGGACAGACGGACAGATGACTGGGGAAGCTGTGTCTCCCCCACCCCCTGTTCTCCAGGTGCATCTTTGGGCCAGTCCCATCTTATCCCACCCCTCCGGGTTGGGGATGGGCAGTGAGCGCCCGTGATGGGGTCTCCCCTCCCTTCCCCAGCCCCAGTGGGGTGGGGATGAGCTGGGGGGGGATGGGAGTAGGACCCCCAGAAGCAAAGCGCCCGTGTTCAGAGGTGAGCCAAGGGTAAGAGGACAGGGGCAAGAGAAGAAACCTCTGTGGGTGGGTGTTACTGAGAGCGAGCCCTTCTCTGATCGGCTCCTGCTCCATGGCCAGGGCTCAGCCACTCGCTCCAGTTGGGGCCGAGGAGCCCCAAACCGCTGCTGCAGCCCAGGGACCTGCCAGCTGTGGAAGGGAAGCACCAGCCCCCTCCTCATCCAGCTCCTCTTTCTGCCTGAGCCCAGCCTCTCGGTGGGATGCTCTTGCTGATCCCTCTGGCACGAGCTGTTTCCTTCCCCCCGACTCCCATTTTACTGGGGCTGCTGGTGCCCCCTGAGCTCAGACATCGTCAGCCGGGTCTGATCTAACCTCTGCTTCCAAAGCAGCAGAGCTCTGCTCCTCCAAACCCACCAGCGTTCCCCCTGCTGACCCCAGCCCACGGACCAGTACTTGTTCTCATCCTTTTGGCTTTCTTGGCCCATCAGTGGTCGACGACCCCAGCCTGTGGTGGGGGGGTAAGATGGTGACAGACCTGGATGCCAGCACTCGCTGCTCCTTCTGTTCTCCTTCCCACCCATGGCCAGGGCTGCCACCCGCGTCCCCGTCCCAGACCATGAAGGTCCCCCCCTTCCCTTGGCCCTCGTGGTGTGCAAAAGCCCCTCCTGGGGCCATCGTGCCAAAGAGGAGGGGAGCAGCAATGCTTCCCCCCATCCCCTCCTCATCCTCCAGCCCCTGGGGAAGCTAGGATGGAGAAAAGGACCCTTGAAGGTGGAAGGAAATCCCCCCCCAGAAGCTTTTATGAGGGGGGGGAAGAAAAGAAACAAGATGGGAGGAGAGGCTGCGAGCATGACAGAGCTGGTGCTTGCAGCAAGCGAGTGTGTGTGTGTGTGTGTGAGTGTGTGTGTGTGTGTGCACGCCAGCTTTCCATCGGGCTGATGAAAGGACCGGCAGCTCTTGAAGCCGAAGCCAAGGCGAGTAACTTGTGGCTGTCGCGGGGGGGGTGGTGGTGGTGATGATGAGGGGGGGGGGAAGCCTGTTTGCTCCAGAGCAGCAGGGATGCTCTGCCAGGAGCCGGGGCGGTGGGATGCTCTGCGGCGGTGACAGCTCGCCGAGGAGGAGCTGGGTGTCAGCATCCCAGCCCCAGGGAGGGACACCAGCCGGGCAGCTCCGCCGACAGCCCCCAGATCGGTGGTCTGGGGGGATGCGGGATGGATGGGGGGGGGTCTGCTTTCCCCCCGGGTCCCCGTGAGGGGTGTCAGCGCTGGATCCCACTGTGGGGGAGTTCCCAGTGGAGGAGTGGCTTCGTGCTGGCTTGGCCAAAGGGTCTCTATCCCAGGCGAGGGGTCTCTGGTCCCTCCAACCCAGGTGTTTCCATGGGACAAGAACCTCCCGTGGCCGTTACCCAGCTCTTTTTGCCCCGCCGGGGGTCTCGCTTCCCACCCCACCTGCAAATTTCCAAGGGCTTCCTGTGCTCCCTTGCCACCCCCGCGTTGTGTTTGGGATTTGTATTTAATTCTTATTTCTTTCTTCACAGGTTTGTCCCTGTCACTGCTGCCGTTCCCGGCCCGGCTCTCCAGCAGGTTTGCTCTGCAGAGAGCTGCAGGTTGGCTCTGAAATATGACAAAGCGTTCATTTAAATGCACACCATGATGTCGGCGAGTCCATTAGGGGAATTAATTTGAATGGTTGGCATTTAATAAACAGCCTCGTCCCTCCTCTCTTTCTTCCCCCCCCCCCCCCCCCCCCCCCTTCCCCCGCCATCTCAGAAGGGTTAAAAAGAAACCACATGTGGATACGGGAGAGAGAGGGGGGAGCAGGTATCTGGGTCTTGGGGAAGGGGCCGGGGGGGAGGGGGGGGGGGAATAATAAAAGAGAGCTGGTGTTATAAGAGGAATTGCAGTTTGTTTTGCTCGTGGTAAAAAAAAGCACATGTGGGAGAGGAGGGGGCGAGCCCAGCAGTTTGGGTTCACGGGGTGTTCGGTGCCTGTAGAAAAGAGGGGGGTGAAACGGCGGTGGGGCCGGGGGAGGACACGCTCCGGCCGGAGGGTCCCAGCCTGACTCCAAACGGGCCGGGCTGGGGGAAGGCGAGGGGGGCTGGAAGGACGTTTCTCCCCATATGGTGTGTATTACAAGCTCCTTTCTAGTTGTAAAGATTAATTTAAAGCCTTTCTCACCTCCCCCCCCATCCCTCTTTCATTGACAAATGAACATCTGGGCTGAATGCTGCCCAGATCCTAATCAAAGCATTTTTTCAGGGCCGTTGTCTGCCTTTATGGCTATCTGCTTTTCGGATTCTCTGCAGTTTCAATGCACTTGGCAATTCAGCCTGTAAATACCCCTCTCTGGGATTTATGATTCAGGCTAATGTGATTTTTTTTTTTTTTTTCTCTTTGCCTCTTGATTCGTTTGTTTGGTTTAGTTTAACGACATTTTCTTGTCTGTGCATAAGTTAGGGCATGAAGGATTTTTCTTTTTCCCTCCCCTCTTAGCTGTGGGTTATTAACAATTAGCAAAAATGGCTTTTTTTTTTTTTCTTTTTTTTTTTTTTCTGGGCTATGCTGCTGGTGGGAGCACTGGGGGGCCAAAGCCAGCCCCGAATGCCTGATGAGCATCTCCCAGTCATCCCAAACCACCTCTTTTTTCTTACAGAAGGCTTGGGTTTTTTTAAGGTTTTGCTGAGAAAGCAGCTTTCCACCAAAGTGAAGCCGAGCCCTTTCCACGATGCTCAAGGGCTCCTTTGGCAGCACCAGCCGCAGCCCAACACAGAAAAGCCGTTTGCTCCCCAAAATGATGTTCAAGTCACCAACTGAGATGTTTGAAAAATACCTGGGATCCCGTTCCCCTCAGGTTTGACTTTTCCCCTGCAAGATCCAGGGCGGGGGGGGTTAAAAGATAAATATTTAAAACCTATGATGTGGGATGGTGAATAACATCTGCTGTGTCCCGGGCGCTATAGGAAAGGACGGTTCCCGAGCCTGCAGCTGGGGCAAAAAGGCAGAAAAGTCCCTTTAGGGCAAATACAGGGACTCGCAGGGGACAGGGTGAGGGGTCCCCTGTGTCGGTCCCTACCCCTGAATGAGAAGAGAGCTGGGAAACACAAAGATGGCCTTTTTTTTTTTTAATATATATTCGGAGGATATTGATTCCTGCAGCAAACCTGCCTCCTCGCCTTGGGCTTCCCCTTCCCTCTGGCAGAGGGCGGTTATTTACCCCGACGGATGCCTTAATTAAGGTGTGTGATTTCAGGGCATTTAAACCATCGAGGAGAGCTCTTGTTTATATACCAAGCGCACGGGGTAATGGCGATATTAATTAAAAATGCTCTCCTAAGTGAAATAAAAAAAAAAATCACTGCGGTGGAAAGCGCTCTGCTGCTCCTCCTCGCCTCTCCTGGCCGGGGGGGTAACCTGAATCCCGGAGCCTCCTCGGGTGATGGGTACCATCCATCAGCGGGACCATCTCCAACCGGGGATGTTGCTGGGGAAGCCGAGCTCTGGCTGGGAAACCGGAGCGGGTTGGGAATGGTGGTGGTCGACACCGATTTCCAGCTTGAAGCTGGTGTGGCTGTTCCCGCGGGCGGCCAAAACCGCAGCGGGGAAATCACAGGGAGCGCCGTGGGGGGGGGGGGGCATCCTCTGTCAGGGTGGGGAGAGGTTTGGAGTGGATACAGGTAGTCCACCATCACGGGCACTGGGCCTGTTTTTCCCAAGAAACTCTGAATTTCCCATCAATACGACAAGCCAGGACGCGGGAAGATGCTCCCTGGAAGCGGATTTGGGGGCATGAAGAGCCAGAACCCGATTTCTGAGGGGTGTGGGGCCCAAACGCTGACCCTGGATGAGGATGGCAGCCCGTGCAGAGCTCCAGAGGTAGGGAAGCATATCCCCGAGCACCCAGAGGAGGCTCCGGGGTGGCTTTTGATTTATTTGCTGCTGATTTTTACAGCTCTTGACGTGTCTTTTTTTCACTCCCTTCCTCCTCAGTGCCCCCAAAATGAGCAGCAAGCGTGGCCGCGGGCCATGGGTCTTCCCAGCAATGCCATCACTGCCCTGTCCATCTCAAGGTCAGGGTGAAGCCTGGACTTGGTCCACAGCTGAGCCAGCACATCCAGGGGGTCAGAGCGGCCACCGGCAGCCCCAGGGCGAAGGTGAGGTGGATTTATGGGGTTTCATATCGGCACTACCCATCGTCGGGCCATCTAGGTGGGGGGAGAAGGGATGGAGGGTTGGTTGTTGTGGGGCATCGTGGCCAAGGAGGTTTTTTGGGGAGGTGGGGGTGCCGGGGAGCCCTCTCTGATGTTCCCACGGAGGAGGATCCGATACCCAACAATCACATCTCCAACCTCATCCCTAACCCCGTGCGTCGGGAGAGGGCAGCCGCGGCCGGTGCCCCGCTCCGAGCTGCCGCCGAGCAGAGATTTGCAGCTGAACTCTGCTCGGAAAAGTCACTCGCAGCCTTTTCTCATTTCTTTCTGGATTCGAGGCAGCTTCCAAATTCCTGCGCAGCCAAATCCTGGCTGGGGCTGCCAGGAAACCCGGCCAGCAACAAGTACGTGCCGTTTCTGTACCCACAACACAGCCAGGAGTGCTGTTACTCGGCGGGTGACGGTGACGGGACGGAGCTCCAGCCCTCCCGAGGATGCCACCCCGTCCCTTCCCGGGCTGCAGCCGGCTCCCAGCCCTTGGGTGCTGCCCCCGGGGGAGGGGGGCGGTTGGGGTTGTGTCATCGCCTCCTCTTCACCGCTGCCTTTTTATATACCAAAAAAAAAAAAAGCCCTGCAGCCCAGATTCCCTAAACTTCACCCGCCCGCCCTCCCCGCCACCTCCCGCCTTCCCAGCGCGTGGAAGCGCAGCGGCTTCATCCTCTCCCGAAGGGATTTACGATCCCCGGGACTTCCTTTCAAGGCGCTCGCCTCCTTCCCGCCACCCATAAATCAAACCTGTTTGCTTCGGGTTGCTCCTTCCCCATTTCTTTATTCGTTTTTATTTCTCCCCTTTGCTCCCCTGCGGGTTTTGGGGGACAGCGGAGGAGCAGCGAGGGCAGCCCTGAGGCCACGGGTGAGGGCACACGCGGGGTCTCC
>QJSC01014800.1:2491577-2540175 GCA_003697955.1 Calidris pygmaea | reverse complement strand
CCCCCCCCCGCCGCAGCCCGGCTTACGTTCCACTGGGCACCTGCACGCTGCCCACGCGGTCGCAGAAGCCGTAAGCCCAGAGGCTGGGCACGTCGTCCTCCTGGATTTCCATCTTGTTGCCCTTGAAGTCAGCGGACTCGTACAGGGAGATTTTGTGGTCCTCAGCCTCCTGGGGAAGACAGAGGGGAGGTGATGGCTCCGGCCACCAAAGTCCAGGAGCTCTCTGCCCCATGAGGGATGGAGCAGCACGGATCCTGCTCTGCCCAGACCCCACTGGGTGCTTTCTGCTCCTGGAACCACTCACCATTTTGATGGGACGCATGGACATGAAGCAGTCGCTCCGGTAGCTGCTAGACCAGGTGTCCCAGCGAGGGTACTCCCCCTTCTCCAGGATGAACATCTCCCCGCGCATGTTGGCCTGCTCGTAGGCCACCCAGCTGGGGAGAGGGGTAGGAGAAGACAACGGGTCAGATGCCACCCAGCAGCTCCTCTCCTGCTCTACCACCCCGTGGGGTGATGGAGCCGGGCTCCCTGCACCCCAAAAAGGCTGCAGGCACCAGGACTGGTCCCACCACCCTGCTCCCAGACCTTTCTCAGAGCATGGGCACGCACAGAGCTGGCACGAAGCACCGAGCCCACAGCCTCTCAGCCGCGTGCTCACTGGTGCAGAGGTCCAAGACCAGCAGAAGACATCCAGTGCTCCCCTTCCTCAGCTTGGGGAGCTGGGGGGACCCCCAGGCAACTGGTGAGGCCCCCGGGCAGCTGGTGAGCTCTGCAGGCTGCACAGCAGGGACTCATCCTGGCATTATTTCAGGACTTTGACTCTTTTAGCTCTTGTGCCACCAAGCCCTGGCTGGGGCTGCCCAGGCTGCCTAATCCTGGCACAGCTGCCCGCTTCAGCTTCCATGCAGCTGCAATGTCACCTCTTTTGCGATGCCACAAGGCACTGCTGTGCTGTGAAATGTCACAGGCTGGGGACTCCCAAAGCCCCAGACACCAGAACAGCCCTGCATTTGCTGGCTTCCCATTTCACTGCGAAAAAGGGCTATTTCTGCAGATGCCAACAGGCATTTTCCTGTTTCCTCCTCCTTCTCCTTGAACAGGAGAGGTGCTCGAGCACCACAGGCAGCGTGACCTTGCACTGACTTCTCAGGCTCCGCTTGGTTGATTTTCCTTTTTCTCTTTCCCTAAGTAAATTTTTAGGCACAGAGTCTCACCTGAGAGTGAAGGAGGTCCTGAGGATTTAGGACCCTGATGACACTTAAATACTCTGTTCTCCAAGTTTCACCCTTTCTATACCTGGTGCAGGTTCCCAGGTGTCACACCTGAGCTCCTTTGGGGCTGCTCCATCCCTCTTTCCTTTCAAGAAGAGTTGGATATTCTGGGTTCCTAATAGAAAAGTTGTCATTGCTGCTACGTGGTGTCTTTCAAGGCGAGCACAGGTCACTTTGCACAATCCCTCAGGGCAAGCCGTGTCCCGTGCATCCTCCCTGCAGCACTGCCACCCCCCCGGCTGTCCCACTGCCACCAGGCACGGCGTTTCCAGCCGGTCACAGCCACCGTGAGATGCTCTTTCAACACGAGGATCATCTGTCTGTGCGGTTATCATCTAGTCTGGCAATCATTTTTGTCCCTGCCTGTGTCAACTGTTCCCATGGCTTTCGGACCTTCCCAGCCCCTGGGTGCAGGCAAAGGTGGGGGGCTCCCTGCCTGCCCTCCCCTGCCCTCTCCAGCCTTGTCTCTGCGGTGGCCCTGGCCACCGTCCCGGTCCAAGGCACCTGCCTCCTTTTACCTTGGCTTTTCTAAAATCTACAGGTCTCTTGCATTTCAGGGACAGCTTCAGGTGTCTGATGGACACCTTTCCTTGGCCTTGGGCTTCTCTAATGCCCTTTGCTTTACAAATGGTCCTGGCATCCTTCCCACCTGCCCAGGCCATCCTGTCCTCCTCGAAGGAGACCTAGGGTCCCCAGCTCTGCTCCCGTGCTGGCTCTGCTCTGCTCTCTGCCAGGGCTGCAGGGAAATGTCCCTGCATGTTATGCTGCGCCCGGAGCTGCTCCCCAGCACTGCATCCCCAGGGACACCATCTCCTCCGTGGCTGGGGTCACTTACGGTCCGGAGGTGACGATGACACTGCGCACCCGGTCGAAGCCACGGTCCCCCAGGTTCAGGCACTCGGTGGTGAACTCCATCTGCCTGCCCTGGAAGTTCTCCTGGTCAAAGACGATGATCTGGGGGCAGAGGGAAAGGGTCAGACGGGGACAGGCACGCTCGGGGAGGGCAGTGGGGTGCTCCGTGTCCCTGCACACACAAGCCCACCGCCCCACACGTCCTCCTCAGCTCTCCAAGGCTTCCTGCAGCTTTTCAGATCTGCTGCCTGAGCAAGCTGAGCAGGGCTCTGTGCATGAGCCCCATCCCCACATGGGCTGAGTACGGGACGGTCCCCTCCTGATGGCCATCCCTGCTCTGAGATGGCTTCATCCTGCCTCCAGTTTTGCTGCTGCAAAGCCATGTCTCCCTGTGCTGGAGCCCACATCGGGCCCCAACCGCTGGGAAGGTTGGGCTGGGAAGGAGCTGCTTTTCCAGGAGCTGCATCCGTGCCATGGCCCTCGGTGCCTGGCATGTGAAGAACTGTCACCAGAGCCCTCACATCGCTCACCCCTTGTCCCTAGCCCCTCGGTGGTATGCTGCCCTGGTGTCACCGTGGCATTTCAGTGCTGGCCCTGTCACCCCCAGCCTCCTCCTCATCCCCCAGCAGCACCGCAGGACCCCCACATGCAGAGGGAGCCAGCCCTGATGCCGTGACCCAGGGAGAGAATTTCAAAGCCCGTGGTCCCCAACAAGCTGTCCCAGCCAAGGGGCACCCGGAGCATCCCTCCTCCAGCATCCCTGCAAGAGGCTGCCCAAATCCTGCCCCTAGAGAGCTGCTGCCCAGGAGAGACAGAGCAGGGAGGGATGGCATCATCTGGGCCCTCCTGCTCTTGGAGGAGGGTCCTTCCCCCTGGGACGCCTGCCATCTCCTCCTGCCAACTGCCCCAGAGATGCTGCCACTGTCCCTCAGCCCCGGACCACGTCCCTGCGCGTGGGGAACAGCAGGGCTTACCCTGAAAGCTTCTGTGGAGGGCTCCTCGCCTTTGCTGTTTGCGACGGGAGCAGGGTCAAGGGATGGAGTTGGCGCTGGGGCTGCCTTCTCCTTCTCCTCCATAGCCTGGCCGGGAGCAGCGAGTTTCGTGGTCTCAGACATCGTGGTGTTGGGCTCAAGTCTGGGACAGGACACCAGGCAGAGATGCCAGCAGCAGATTAGAGGGGTGGCACGGAGGTGGGCACCCACCCCAGCCCTCCCCTTGCCCTGGGGGTGGTCACATTGGGATGGGGAGGCTCATCAACGGGGTGGACATCTGGAGAGGAGCTGCTGGGAGCTTCTCCAGGCAGGCACACGCAACGGGGTCCTGCCTTCACCAGGAGGTCCCAGGTGTCCACACTCTCCTTCTGCGGTCAGAAGAGCCCTGAGCGTGGTCCCACCACTGCAGGGGTGCCCAGGGCAGCCCTGAGCCCCGGTGTTGCTCAGGGCTCTCTCGGTTGCTCCCTGCTCTCCCCAGCCAGGCTGGGACCAGACACTGCACCGGGTGCTGGGGATGTCCCACACAAGATGTACCTGAGATCCCAGGTGGGGACCAGTTGGGGGTGGGAAGGGGACAGCCCCAGTTTGCTGAGGCCCTCCAGCAGGCACCCTGCTGGTGGCCCCACAGACGAGTGTCACCAGTGGCTGCCGGGGGAGCGGAGGGCAGTGGGATGCTGAGCACTGGGATGCTCCCAGACGTGATGACCACAGCGGTGGCCACAGCTGAGACCCTGCGTTTCCCTCTCCCCCCCTCGGGTCCGTCTGCAGCCCGGTGCCCGGGGACTTTGTCCTCTTACCTGGGCAGCTGCTGCTTCTTGATGGAGAGAGCGGGCTTGTGTTTCGGGGCGCAGCGAGGCCCCCGCTTTATAGCCTGGCAAGGGCAGACCCCCGGGCGGGCGCACAAAGGAACTGCCAGCTCATCAGTGTCTGCGCGGCCGCCCAGTCATCACATCCTGCAAAGCGCTGGGCGAGCTGGAAGCCTCTCTCCCCAGCCCCGTGCCCAGCCGCTGAACCCAGCACTTTCCTTTGTGCCCGCGGCACAACAGAAGACCTGACCGTGCCACTTTGCAGCGTGCGGCGGCACCCGCTGCCCCCCGCGCGGCCACCCCGACAGGGCATATATAGCCCTCGTGCCACCCGGACGGTGCCAGCACGTCCTTACCCACCGCCCCCGCTGCCTGGACTAGCATGGGCACCCAGCTCCGGTGCCACCACAGCCAGGGAGGGTGCACCAGCCCCGTGCCCCAGGGCTCCGTCATGCCCAGTTTCTCCCCTCTGAACGCTAAATCTCTTGCTTTAAACATCACACCGTACCTGAAAACGCCCGAGTGTGCTGCCCTGAAGATGCCAGGATGCAAGGCTTAAGTGTTTTGAAATGCTTCAAGAGTTGGGGTGGTTTTTTTCCAAATAATGTGTAACCGAAGCTGACACTTTCCAAAACATCCTTCCAGTACCTAAAGGGGCTCCAGGAAAGCTGGGGAGGGGCTCTTTGAGAGGGAGTCGAGTGTCAGGACAAGAGAGAATGGTTTTAAACTAAAAGAGGGGAAATTTAGATGAGATCTCAGGAAGAACTTGTTTGCTGTGAGGGTGGTGAGAGCCTGGCCCAGGTTGCCCAGAGAAGCTGTGGCTGCCCCATCCCTGGAGGGGTTCAAGGGCAGGTTGGAGGGGGCTTGGAGCAACCTGGGCTGGTGGGAGGTGTCCCTGCCCAGGGCAGGGGGTGGCACTGGGCTTTAAGGTCCCTTCCAACCCAAACCATTCTATGATTCTATGATTTCAATCCCTGAAAATGCTCTCTTTTGAGGATGTCCCTGCTCACTGCATCCACTGGCACGGGTGTTAAGCTGGTTTTTAGCCCATTTCACCTCTGCTGTGCTCATTCTCTACCATCCCTAGCTTTTCCATCACGGTACCAAATCCCACGTGGGGGTTTTATTGCATCAGTGCTGTCCCTGACCGACAGTGGGCAGAGGGGGCTGTGGACACGCTGGACTCAGCCCGTGGAGCTGCATTTCCCACACCCCACGGCCACTCTCCGCACCAGGGGACACAGGGGGGACCTTCCCCTGACTCCCACGGAGCCTTCTACCCTCTTCTCTCCCTGTTTCCCTGCTGTGACCCTGTTCATTGTGGATACACCTACACACTTGTTTCCTCCCAGTCTTTCCAGTACTCCCAGCCTCCCGCAGCATCCAGCGCCGGGGCTGGCTCTTCATCCCTGGCAGCAGTAAATCACCCAAGGCTGCACCTTCAGAAAGCCCAGAGCCCCTCAGTTTCACCGTCTTCTTTCCTTCCCCTCCAACGTGAACTGGCAGCGGCGGGATCCGGCTGCACCCTCTGGGCTGTTGCCCAAAAATCCTAAACAAAAAGCATTTATTGATTCCTTCTTCTTTTCTTGCAGTTTTACAGCAGGCTGTGGGGCGCCTGCAGGCACGGCTGGGCACGGGTGCTGCTGCCCCATTTCCCCTGGGTGCACCCCTCCAGTCTGGTCTCTCACCTTGACACTGGGCAGCTTTTATGGCTCTCAATTTGCATTCATTTTCATGTTTGTTAGGCGGATTTCTATTTTAAGCTGCATTCTCTTCCTCTCAGAGCCAGGGTGGGTTTTTTAATTGCTCTGCCTCATCTGTTAATCAGCAGTTCTCACCTCCCCTGCTCCAGCCTCTGCTTTCCCTCCCAAGTCCCAGCACCTTTGGACTTGGGCACTGGAAAACTGGGCTCGGAGGGACCGATGGCTGCTCCCTGCTGCTTTGCCCATTACTCCGAGGACTTAGCAACCCAGGGGTTTTCCCTGAGACGATGCTGTGGAAGGGTTGACAGCAGGGATCTGTTCTCAGTGGTTCTTGAGCCCCCCCCGACACAAAATCTCTGCCCCCCCCCACTGAGCATCCCCTCACAGGCGCTTTGGAAAGCCCCACGCTGCGTTGTCCTGTCCTCCACTGTCCCCTCATGGCACCGTCCCGCCCTGGCACGGAGGGACACGTGTGATGCTGAGCTCAAACACAGCCAAGAGCTGCCCGAGCCTCTCCCCCGGCGCAGATGGCTGGAGCCGCCCCAGCTCGGCCCTGGCAGCCACAGCCACGGGCACAAACCCAGGGCGAGGGGTTTGTTCTGCCCCGGTGAGTCCTGCTGCACGAGGAGCTCCCGCTGCCGTGTCCCCTGCCCGGCGCTGAGTGGCACCGTGGGTGCACCCAGACACGGCCCGAGCTCCCCACAACCACGTCCTGGTGCTGGGACACGAGCTGTGGTCACCACGCCGGTGGCTGGCAGCAGGTTGAGTTTAGCTCAGGCCACAGCGAGAGGCAAAACTTGTGCCAGACACCCACTTGCCGGGGACTGCAGATGCCGGGGACATTCCCCCCGTGGCCAGGAGCAGCCCCTTTGGATATGAACCCCCTCCCTTCTCTGCCTCCCCCCTGCACCAAGGAGGATGCTCCAGCTCAGCCACCTGGTGTTTTCTGGGCAAATGCTGGCCCAAAAGGCAGCGCTACCTGGAAATGTGGATTTTGTCACCCAGCCCAACAGCCTCCTCCTTTGGCTGCTGCCCCCCCCTGCTCCCCACTCCGACGGGCAGGCTGTGGGGTGCCTCTGCAAGCTGCCCAGCCCTCAGAGCCCTGCACCCTCCCAGTACCACCCCAGGGATGATTTGGTAAGGGGGGGCACTGTGAGCAAAGCCTGAAGGTATTTAGGTATCTAAAATGTGGATGCACTGGGTTCTTTCCAGGCCCCTGTGCGCAGAAGTGGCTGCAGCCCTCCCTACGTCTTCATCTGCATCATTAGTCCCTCCAATGCCTTTGCAAACCCACTCCCAGTGCTTTCCAGTGCCCCCAGTGCCCATTTTTACGATGCTCTGTGGTTGCTTTGTGCTCAACCTGCGAAAGACCTGCCCCGACAGACCCCGGGGATGATGCCCCAGCTCCGGAGCTGCGGTGCCGGGGGGTCAGAGCTTGTGCCCGGTGGGTCCGGGGGAGCGGGAGCTGCGACGTCCCGGCTCATCAGCTTCTCTGCAGCGTGGCCTTTGTTCTGCCCGGTCCCTCCTCCCTGCCATGTGCTGAGTTAGGGGTTTCAGTAATGCTCTCCTGGGCTCTGTCTCTATCTGGAGGCTATAAAAACCCAGCCAGAGGGCTGCTGGACATGTCACCTCCCCGGGCACCAGCGTCTCACCCCAGGTAAGCGCCGGAGCCTGGGGGCAGCAGCCCCTGCCCCACCATGGCTGGGTCCTGGGAGCGGGGCTGCCTTGGAGACATGTGGAGGAGAATCCGAGGCTGCTGGCATGGCGTGGCATGGCATGGCTGCAGGGTTCTGCAGCCAGGGAATGAGCCGAGGGCATCTTCCCAGGATGGGCTGTGCCACTGATCTGCTGTCACATGCTGGAGAGCGGTGGCAGGGAGATCAGGGGGCATCCCTGCAGAGGGACTTTGGCTCAGGGGTCTGCCTGTGGGAGGAAGAGTCCAGCTGGGCATGCCAGGATGGCTGCCAGGGCCACGGCTGCCCTGCCAGGCACCCGCTGCTCCTCCTCGTGGTCTGGATGGCAGCCCTGGGTGGGCTGGGACAGCCCTGGTCCCTGCTCTGCGCCTGCTTCAGCGTGGAGCCACCCCATCGCTGCCTCCCACGCCGCTGGGGAAGGGACACGCACAGGCTCTCGAGTCACCCGGGCAGAGGCTGGGCTCCTGCCTCCATCTCCTGCTCTGCCCAGGCAACCCATGGCCTGAAGCCTGGTCCCGGGATGCCCCAGGGAAGGGGTCAAGTCCCCAGCGCAGTGCTTGGTGGGTCTGGCCAGGGTACAGCAGCCAGGCTTGTGGAGAGCAGTGATTTACCAGCCCCAGGGCAGGTTTTAATGATCCTTTTCCCCTGTGACCTGGCAGAGCCACCATGACCCACCGCTGCAGGAGATCCTCCAGTCTCTGGAAGGTACAGCAGCCTGGGAAGGAGCAGTGACACAGCTTGAGCCCCGTGAACACCTTGGCATGGGGGTGCAGTGTCTGCTTGGGGCTTCTGAACCCTCGGAGCCCCCTGACCTGCTCCATCCTCCCCAGATCGTGGTGTGGGATGAAGCTTTCTTCCAGGGCAAGAAGCACGAGTTCACCACCGACTGCTACAGCACCCCGGAGCACGGCTTCAGCACCGTCCGCTCCTGCAAGATCGAGAGCGGGGCGTGAGTGGGGGGGTCACAGGGGGCTGCCACCCCACGGTGCTGTGGGACCCCACGGATGGAGGGGGGTTGGAGGATGGAGGTCTCCGGTACCTTTTGCCTCCTGAGCCATGGGGCTGCCTCCTCCGGGGAACAACCTCCTCCCCGTGGGGCGCAGCGGGCTCTGCCCCAGGTGTTAGCGGGGTGGTGGGTGCCGTGGGGGTCTCACCCCCCCCCCTCCCGCCCCCGGCAGGTGGGCAGGCTTCGAGCACTGTGGCTTCCAGGGGCAGCAGTTTGTGCTGGAGCGTGGCGAGTACCCGTGCTGGGAGGCGTGGAGCGGCAGCAACGCCTACCACGTGGAGAGGATGTGCTCCTTCCGCCCCATCGCCTGCGCCGTGAGTGACCCCCCTGCCCCAGCTCCCCACCGTGGGGCTGGCCACCAGAACCCACCGCTGGGCTAGTCCCCGGAGCCCACGGCCAACCACTGGCCGGGGACGCTGGGCAGGGCAGCCGTGCCAATGCCTTGCCCCTCTCGGTGGCAGGACCACGGGCGCAGCAGGCTGATGCTCTTCGAGCAGGAGAACTTCCAGGGCAAGCGGGTGGAACTGAGCGACGACTGCCCCTCGCTGCCTGCCCTGGGCTGGGGCAGCAACGCTGTGGGCTCCTTCCTCGCCCACTCCGGCGCGTGAGTAGCCCCAGGGGGCTTGCACCCTGCCAGGACCCAGCACCGGAGCCGAGGATGCTCTGGCAGCTGCCGGCACCCTGCCCGCTGCCCACCGCCCGCAGCGCAGGGTGTTCGGTGCTGCTGCCAGCCCCCATCCGACGCTCTCTGCTCTGTCGCAGGTGGGTCTGCTCCCAGTACCCTGGGTACCGGGGCTTCCAGTATCTCCTGGAGAGCGACAGCCACGCGGGCGAGTACAAGCACGTGCGGGAGTGGGGCTCCCATGCCCAGACGGGCCAGGTCCAGTCCATCCGCAGGGTCCAGCAGTGACCACCGGCACCGGAGCCACCGTGCCACCAGCTGTGTGCCCTGGGAACCATCTATCTTCTGGGGCAAAGCTCAATAAATGCTCAGTTGTCCAAGGTGGCACGCTGGCAGTTGGGGAGGGGGTGCCATGGGGGTGCGTGGCCGGGAGCGATGCCATGCTTGAGGGCAAAGATGGGGCTCTGCAGGGGCAAGGATGGTGTGGAGGGGAATACCCATCCTTTTCTGCCCCTGCAGCCAGCGCAGGCATCCACATGTTCCTGTCACAGGCAGGCGAAGCCCCTGCCCTGCTCACATACGGAGCTGCAAAGTGGTGCGATGGCCTGCCCTTGCCCCCCTGCCAGCCCCCCGAGGAGCTGTGGGGCCAGGGCACAGTGGTCAGACCCAGGGCAGGGGTGGGGAGCTGGGCACTGCACATCCCATGTCTGTCCTGCCCTGTTGGCTCAGGGTCTCTGCAGGACCCCCGCATCCCCACAGGATCCCACATACCCGCAGACCCCCTCCGCTCTGCCGGTACCTGCCGGGGGCTGCGCTGCAGCTCCAGCAAGGCTGAGGAGGACACCGTGCGGCCGCTGCTGAGCCTCAGCCTTGCTCGGGAGCTGGAAGGAGCTGCAGGATGCAGAAAGCTGCAGCTGCATGCTCTGCACCCATCCCCGCACCCCTGCATCCATCCCTGCACCCACGCACACCCCGGTACCCACGCACACACCCGTGCACCCACACCAGCTTGAGGCACCTCCCATGCCCAGAGCAGAGCAGGTAGCCCAACACAAAGCAAGTAGCCCAACACAAAGCAGGTAGCCCAGCACAAAGCAGGTAGCCCAGGGCAGAGGCAGATGAGCCCCTCTGCCCTCAGTGATGCAGAGGACTGTGCCAAGCCATTTGCTGGCCCTGGACCAAGGAGGTGACAACCAGAGGCTGATGGCTCCATGTGTGCCCTGGCAACATGGTGGGCACAGGCAGCGCTTCCTCCCCCCCAGCATGGCCCTGGGCTGTCGCTGCAGGACACCTGGGGAAGCAAATAGACATTGTCGGCTGCTGCTAAACCATCTTCTTCAGCTCATGAGAAAGCAGCGGTTAAATGAAGTTCAAAACGTGGCAGGGAAAGGCTGGTTTGGAAAAATGTCTCATTTCAGAAGAGCTCTGGAGAAAAGGTTTGACATGATGAAAATACCCCGCTCCTGACATTTGCAGCAGAAGGACCACCACTGGAGACAATGCTGCCCAGGAAGGGATTCTCTCTGCAGGAAATCACAATTAAAAGTTCAGAATAGAAGAAGAAACAAAAGGTTTGGGGATGGGCTGAGTGAAACCCTCCTGCCGCCCCAGGGCAAACCAGTCTGGGGCCACCAGTCAGTGAGACCTGGAGGAGCGGAGCTTCCTGCCCCCCTCCATGGCCACATCTGGTGGGGAGCCCCATCCTGGCCAGCCCACCCTGCCCCTGCCCAGCCCCAGAACCCCGGGGTGATGCAAGGGACTGGGAATGGGGCCAGCACACAGCCAGGCACGGCAGGCAGCTGGCAGCGGGACCTGTGGGTCCCCAGGGAGCTGGCGGGGACCTGGAGAACAATGCAAGAGCCCAGCAGCTGCAAAGCGCTGCGGAGGGACCACCCCAGCTCTCTGCCCCCTGGGATGGGGGTCTGCCCAGCTGGGCACGGCCAGGCAGGGCTGTGGCACTCCCGGCCCCCCATGTGTGCTGGCACCGCAGCCACCGATGTGTCCCCAGGCTGGGCTGTCCCCTCTGCCACCCCTTCCTCCCTTACCGAGTGCGGATGGATCCTGCACACCATGTCCCCAAGTGGTTCGCTCTGCCCCGTGTCCCCCACCCCACGTCCCCCATGGATATGGAACGCCCACGCCATCCCAAATGGCTTTGGGGAGCCCCTGCCACCACGGGCGGGCTGCTGTCCTGGCAGAGGGGGTGACAGTGGCCTTGGGAACGGGGGGCAGTGGCCGGTGGCCTGACTGCAGAGGATGGGTGTCCCCGGGGTCTGCCGCAGCGGGGAGCGGCGAGGGGCTGCGGGCAGGTTGGGGGGGCAGGGAGGGGTTGGGAGGGGAAGGTGGTTCGGCCGCATTTCCAGCATTAAAATTTAATGGGAGTTGCAGCATCCTCCTGCGCCGTAGGTAGGGCCGGGCGGGCCCGGCGGGGGCTGCGAGGAGGAGGAGTTTGCATGGCAATCTCTTCCTCAGGGATGCTCTCTGGAAAGCTCCAGCACAAAGAAGCTGCACGGCGGCCAGGAGCGTGCGGAGCCCGGCGGTTCCCCCAGCCCAGCCCTCCCCTGGAAATCAGGTAAAACCGCCCTTACATTCCTCTCTGCTCTTTTCCGGATGGAAAGGTGGCACCTCTCCAGGCGCTGGGGGGAAATCGGGGGGCGCAGGGGGGTCAGGTGGAGCCCCCCGGGGGCTGCCCTCCACCTCGGGGTGTGATGCAGGGACAGGAGCAGGGAGAGATGCTGCCCCCGGGATACGGCTGGTCCTGCGGGCGTCGCTCCCGGGAGGCTGCTGCTCCGTCCGCTCCGTCTCCAATAAAAAAAAATAAAAAATGACACCCCCTCCCTTTATATTCTTATTCCCTGGTTATCAATAATCCCCCCACCAACCCAATGGCAGGAGCCACCATCTTCTCCCAGGGGGTACCAGCCTGGGCCCCGCTCTCTTTGTTAGGGGCAGGAGCAGCAGCGCATCCGCAGCGTCTTCCCGGCCACAGACCCGGCCCAGGGGGGGCGATGCCCGGTCCGGATGGTGGTACCCGGGCAGCCTGGCTACCGTCGGGCGCCGTCTGCAGCCCCCCCTACCAAAATTAAGATTAACTGATGCACCGCTTGTCTGTATCTTTTTTTCAGAAACCTCATCAAGAATAGGGCTCGAGACAGGTAAATGGATTCTTGCCCGGTTTTCAATGCTCCTGGAAGGAAATGTAGCCAAAAATGCTGGTTTACTTCTTTGTCATGAAACCACCATTTTCTCCTAAACCTGGTGATCTTAGGTAGGGGGTTAGAGAAGGGGCTGGGCCCGACATCCCCCTCCCCAGGGTGCTTCAGCACAGCCCTTCTCCCCGCAAAGAGTTAACCTGACAGATGCTACTGGGCTCCTTTTGGGGAGCCATTTTCTCTCCCTCATTGTCTCACCGCCTTTTGTGTGTGTGTGAGACTATATCCTCCCCTGGGGAGCCAGGAGCAGCCCAGAAATAATCAGATTTTCATCCGCTTCTGGGTTTGCAGGGAGCCTTTGTGTGTCCCACCACCACCACCACCTTCTCCCAGGGCTGCCCAGCCCTGAAAGCTGCAGACAAAGGGAGGCAGCGCCGGCACCGCTGCGGCAGCACCACAGCTCTGTGGGGTGGCAGCGAGGAATGGGCAGCGAGGGGGTTTTCTCCCCCCGCTGTTTTCATCACTGAGCGAGAGAGCAGGTCACCCCACGCAGACACGTCCCCCCTGACCCACCACAGGCACCTCCTGCTCGCATCCAGGCAGGGAATCCATTTGCCAGATGCTCCATGGCATCTCCGCCGCCCGGTGTCCCCCCCCCCGACCCCATCCCCGCCGAGCCTGGCCCCACGGCAGCTGGTTTGCAAATGCTGCCTGGACACGCTTGTCCCCACGGGAGGCTGGCGGCAACGTGCGGAGACAATGAGCCGCGGGGAGCAACGGCGGCTCCGCAGCCCAACTGCAGAGTCATCACGCCCCGGCTCCCCCCGGGACCCGCTGCCATTGTGGCTTTTCCAGGAGGGCTGGCAGCGCGGGATGGCGCCGGCCGCCCCTGCCCGCAGCCCTGCAGAGGTGGAGCGGCACCCGCCGCAGAGTGGCTGTCACCACCGGCCACCCCGCTACGGCCAGCGCCGGCGGCACAGGCAGGATCCAAGTGACCTGGTTTAACCACAGGGCAGGGGCAGAGGCGGCAGCGGCCGTGACAGTGGCAGGGGCTGTGGCAGTAGCATTGGCAGAGGCAGTGACAGTGACAGCAGAGACAGTGACAGTGGCAGAGGCAGTGACAGTGGCAGAGGAAGTGGCAGTGTCAGAGGCAGTGACAGTGGCAGAGGCAGTGAGAGTGGCAGTGGCAGAGGCAGTAGAATTGGCAGAGGCAGTGACAGTGGCAGCAGAGACAGTGACAGTGGCAGAGGCAGTGACAGTGGCAATAGAATTGGCAGAGGCAGGGACAGTGGCAGTGGCAGAGACAGTGGCAGAGGCAGTGGCAGTAGAATTGGCAGAGGCAGGGACAGTGGCAGTGGCAGAGGCAGTGGCAGTAGAATTGGCAGAGGCAGTGACAGTGGCAGAGGCAGTGGCAGAAGCAGTGGCAGAAGCAGTGGCAGAAGCAGTGGCAGTGGCAGCTGTGGCAGGGACAGTGCCAGTGACAGTGGCAGTGGCTCTGACAGTGACAGTGGCAGACAGTGCCTGCCCTCAGTGCAGGAACAGACAGTTTGGGCCACTATCACCTTTTCTGGTGTGGTCCTTCCCGGTGCCCCCCATCCCTGGTGACCGGTCCGGCTCCCCCCAAGTCTACAAGGGGACAGGCACAGGAGGGAGAGGGGCCATTTCCTTGGACCTGAGCTGCCAAGATGCCCGGGCTGGTCCCCGCTCCCCAGGGCATCCCAGTTAGGAATTTGCACAGGGCAAGCTCAGCCTCTGGTGCGGCATCTCCCCCTGCAGAGGTTTTACATCCCCAGCCCATGGGATCTGGCCCCTTCTTTTCCCCCTGCTCCCAGCTTCGGGCAGCACCCAGCCACTCTGCGGGCACCAGGAGCAGTGCCAGCAGCCGGTGGGATTCAGAGCAGAGGATGCTGCCTGGGGGGCTTTAATCCCGCCGGGATGGGGAGCCAGAGGGATGGCAGGGGGGCCAAGGGGAGCCCTGCCTTCCTGCCCGCATCTGCCCTGCCCAGCAATCCTGCCAGGCTCCCCGCAGCCCCACGCATCCCCCACCGGCTGGGCTGGGCTGGGCTCTGCCCGGGGACGGTGGCACCGCGTTGGTCTCCTTTGCTGCGTTGGTTGCTTTCTTTTGCAGCTGCTAATGACTGACCTGAGGTCTGTTCACACACAGTCCCCTGCGCGGCCTCTGCGGCGGAGCAGCCAGACAGGACGGGGGGACATTGCATGGCACTCGCGTAGCCGGTGACCACAGGTAGGACCCCTGGGGAGGGGGATGCGGATGGTGCCAGCCCCATGTTCTCCCCACCCCTCATCACCCAGGAGGGCTTTGGGCAGCAGGGGGCCAGCCTTCCTCCCTGGGGTCCCATCCCCTCCCGCTGGATCCGTGGGGGTCACACTGTCCCCAGGGCCACCTGCATGAGAGGATGTGTCCCCCACTCATGCCCAGCGGTGGGGAGGGAGCAGTCACCGCACTGCCCAGGGTCTCACAGCATCTCTGCTCCCCAGTGCCACCAGCCCTAGGGGCACAGCCCCAGCTCCTGCCCGGCCAGACCAGCCATGCCTGGAGGGGAGCCGGGGCTCAGGGAGCCACCATTGTCACCCGCACACGGATGCCAGAGCCCGGCCGGCCACAGCAGAGCAACCTGGTGCCGGCTGCCATGGGCTGGAGCCACGAGCCCGGCCGCTGCGGGGGACACGGCCGAAGAGACAGCGGTGGTGACACCTGAGGACACGGGTCTGCGTGTGCGCGTGGTTTTCCTACAAGGTGCTGGGGTCCCCTTCCCTCCTGCTGCTCCATCCCAGTCAGACCCAGTGTGCGGGTGTCCCCATATGCCCTCCCCAGGGCATGGGCAGGATGAAACCCGTCCCCTTCCCTGAATGCGATGTAGGAGGAGGAAGAAGGGGATGGATGTCTCCACAAGGAGCTAGAGCCCAAAGGGACCCTGGTTGTCCCCACTGATCCTGCCTGTCTGTCCCTCTGTCACAAAGTTCCAGTGCTTTCTGCTCTGGAAATGCCCCGTCACTGCTGGTGACATGTCCCAGCAGGACCCTACGTCTCCTCTGCTCTGAGAAAACAACCGGTTTGTGGAGCAGCCTGGAGCATGGGGAGGCAGCTCATCTTCCTCCCTTGAAACCTGGATGGCATGGCCTCTGTGGGGCTGTGTGGGGCCACTGTTGGCCTGTGTGACCACTGCCTTGCCGAGCAGCCCTCTCCGAGCAGGCAGGAGGGCTGGGCGTGTGGTGGGCTGGGGGCTGAGAACAGACACAGCTCATGGCAGGCATTACAGCCCTTTGAAGTCCAAAACGGAGAAGCACCCTCGTGGGGACCAGAGGGAGCTAGTGCTGCAGGAGGAGGTGACCCAGGGTGACGTGGGGTGCCCCTTCCCAGCCTTATTTCTCGGGGCAGGGTGCGGAGCTGCTGCTCCTGCCACCCCTCAGCGACGGGCACCGCTCAGCCGCCCGCTCCCGCAGGCAGCCCTGGGGAGAGGCAGCTCCTGATGGGGAGGGGAGAAGCTATCGGGCACCTTTCCTCTGCTCCGTATGGTGGTTTCCCTGCTGGACATCCTCCTCCCTCCACGGGCAGTGTGGGAGCTCAGTGGAAACCCAGAGCCACCACCAGTGCCTGGGCAGAAGCCCTGCCCTCGCGGTTGCCCGTAGCCTTGCCCCAGGCACCGCCAGCGATGGTTTCACCCCTTCCCTCTCTCTGCTTCTTCCAGCCCCTTTAGCGCCCTTATCCCGGAGCCTTGCAAGGCCAAGTTAGTCCAACAACCCCGGGATTGTCTCCTCCGTGCAGCCCCTCTCCCATCTACACCAGTACCGGGGGTGGGAAAGGTGTGTTGAGTGGGAGCAGGGGGTGGTTGGTCCCTCGCCACCGTGGATGGGGGCTCAGATCCCCACGAAGCATTGAATTCCGAAAACGGGTTGCATTACGCAGGCTCTGAACCCTCCTCTAACACCTTCCCAAATTCAACCCAGTAGCAAAGCCCAAAAATGCCTCCTGCTCCGGCCACCCGGAGCCCCGCTGCTTCCGCGAGAGCCGAGCAGACCCACCCCCGGGAAAATGCCCCTCCGCCGGCCCGGGGGGGCTAACCGGGACCGGCTCTGCATGCCGCCGCTCTGCTCCCGTATTAACCTACTAACCCGCTGGGACCCCCGGCTGCCAGGGATGCCGAGGGGCTGCCGAAACCCCCGGCCAAAGGACTAACCCACTAACCGGCTCCAGCGCATGCTCTACTAACCGGCCTTGTCTCGCCCCCCCCGCCACCACTAACCCCAGAGGGTCTTTAAAGGGGAACAGAAAAGCTGGTAAGTAGGTTGGTAAGTGCCGAGTGTCGGGGTGGGGGTGAGGGGGCTGCGGAGGCAGGAGGAGAGGGTTTCTCCCCACCTCACCCCTCCCCGGCTCTGCCTGCGGAGCCTGTTGCTGACTCGGAGCCCAAAACGGTTTTATCAGCAGAAGCTTTTCAGTTCCTTTTTAAGCCAGTAGATCTCTGTTACTAACACATTCCTGAACTGAATTAAACAAACTAACCGTTGCTGCTTTTCTCTTCGT
This sequence comes from Calidris pygmaea, assembly GCA_003697955.1. NCBI lineage: Eukaryota > Metazoa > Chordata > Aves > Charadriiformes > Scolopacidae > Calidris > Calidris pygmaea. Next base: position 2,523,531 of record QJSC01014800.1, on the reverse strand, counting down.
TTCTCTTCCAGTGTGTATGTCCTCTAAGTCAGCCCGGTCGTGCCATGCTTCTGTTACTAACCGCCTGTACTAATCGTGCCCGACTTGTTTCTCTCTCGCTACTAACCACCCCCCCCCTCCCTCCCCCCGCACTTTCACTCTCGGGCGCTATTTGCCATGACACACATGAACCGTGGCCTCCTCCTGGACTCTGGGTCGTTCACTCGCAGATTTTCAGTGCTGCTGAGCATCTTCGTCTCCCATTCGGCGCGATGGGAAGGAAGCTGCTCGGGCTGGGGGCGAGGAAGGGGGGCTTAAAAAAATTCCCTATTGGCCTTCTGTTTTCCAAGAAATTTCACAGGGCTCAATGAAGAAAAGAGGCGGGACAATGTGGAAAACTTTTCTTAACGATCGATAGTGGCCACAAAAGTCCCGCAAACCCAGTTGGCAGAGAGATTCAGCCAAAACAAGCGATGCTATTGCCACGAGCCCCACCAGAGCCCGAGCTCGGGGCTCTCCTGGGGCCCCAGTTCACCCGTCATGGGGAATGGTCCCGTGCTGCTCCCCGCACCGGCCCCGCGGGCGGCTGCGGGGCGCTCCCGGCCTCCTCTCTTCACTCCCTTTGTCTCTCCACAGTTTATCTTGTGACTCTGGTGCATGCCGAAGCCGCTGCCGGCAGCGTGGTCCCGACTAACCGCACGGCGCCGAGGGCTGCGTCTAACCACTGGGTTGGTACTCGCAGGGTCCGTGTCCCCCCACCCTCCCCGGCCACCAGCTTGGATGGGCAGGAGAGGGCAGCGGGTGGCAAAGGGGTGGCCAAGGGTGGCCAGAACCAGGGGGGTGCAGCCTGTGCTTTGCTTTCTGTCCGTCTGTCGGTCGGATAAACCATCCCCTGCCTCTACAGGGATCCTGCCGGGGGTAAGGCTCCAGGATCTGGCCCCTCCGTACGGGTTTGGCACACAGGCTAGTGACCCGTGGCAAGACACCCGCAGTGTCAAGTGCTGGCAGCGCTGGCATGACCAGTGGGGCAAACCCAAGCCCTCCACCAGGAGAGGATGGTGGCCCCAGACTGCTGGCCAGGACAGGGGCTGGCTCATGAGGACAGCCCCGTGGCTGCTGGGGGGACGCAGCTCAACCAAGGGTCGGGGCAGATCTGTCCAGGGGGTGTATGGATCCAGCCAGCATCCAGCTCCAGCTGCTCTCTCTTCCTCTTGTCCTTGATGGCTTTGGCTTGTGCTCACTAACCTGGTGATGAGGACCTCCCCAGATCACCCCGGCTGGCTTCAGTCTCACCTGACAGCAGCTCTCCTGCTCTGGAAGGCAGGGCTGGAGCGGGCTGCCCTGGGTGGCCGGGTTCATGCAGGACCACTGCCCGCCTCCCCTTGGCATCCCTGGTCTCCACCGGCCACAGCCTGGTTCTCACCCCCCACAGCCTGGTCCTTCAGCTACGATGGGGGGGTCTTGCTGGGTTTCTCCCCCCTCCCAGCTCTGTGGCTGCTCGACCCCCACCTTAACCCACTAACCAAACCACGCACTTCCCTTTCCTCTGCACGGCTGGTGCCAGGGGGGATTTTTGGGCTGATGCTCCTGATTTTGACTGAAGGGGGAGGCAGGGACCTGCTTCAGGGTGTGGGCAGAGGGTCAAGCAGCGGCGTGGGGATGGGAAGGGGACAGGGAGGGAGGGCAAGCTGGGCTGGGCACCAGTGGCCATCAGGGCAGGCAGATTCAGGGCTCGTACACAGATGAGGAGCACCATGAGAGCTGGGCAGGGGGTGTCAGAGCCTGTCTGTCACGAGGGGCTGCCCCCATGAGTCCCCTTTTCAGCTCCAGAGCCACTTTTCTGCCAGCCTTGCACCCAGGGGGACCTCCTCGGGCTGGTCACCAAGACAGTGATGGGACCACGGGTCACTCAGATGGCCCAGAGGATGCACTGGGGAAGCGCAACCCAACACAGGCAGCAAGTGATGTCCCTCGGTGGGGACAGGCCACCAGCACCCACCAGGTGGCTGCTCCCTCCTGCAGGGCCACCCCTTTCTGAACAGAGAGGGCCTGGGGGGTGAGAGCCTTCACGAAAGAGCCAGGTTGCTCCTTTGCTCTGCACCAGCACCTTGGGGCTCCCAGCCCTTGCTCCCCGTTTCCCTCAGCTGGGAGAGGAGTCTGTCTGTCTGTCTGTCTGTCCGTCCCCCCTTTGCTGGTGTCCCCAGAGCTGTCTGAAGAGGGGAGGCAGCAGCTCAAGTGGGACATGATGTGCAGATCCCCCTTTACCAGCTGCAGCAACAGCGGGTGGGGGGGTCAGGTCACCCCATAAGCGATGTGAGCAGAGGTCTGGGGTTCTGGGGTGCACCGTCCTGCCCATGACATGCCAACCCAAGCTGGCCAGGGCTGCTCCTGCTCGTGCTGGGACCCCGCTGCCGCCCCTCGCCCAGTGTGGTGGGACTGGGCATGGCCGTGGTGGGACTGGGCACAGGAGCGTGTTGAGGATGCTCTGGGGAAGGGGCTGCCTCCGTGGTGCCAGTGGGAGCCCTGCAGGTCCCCACAGCCCCAAAGATGTCCCTACTGCCTGTAACGTCTGCTGTGAACATGGCAAGTGTGCAAACAGCCTGCAGTCTGGTGTCTTTGTGGGGTCTGGGAGGATGGGGGGAGCCCGGGGGAGGATGGGCTGGGGGTGTCCCAGCTCCCATGCGCACCATGCCATGGGGCACAGTGTGGGGGCAGGACAGGCTGTTCTCACCACGGCCATCTCAGCACCCCACTGAGCAGCCAGGGCCACTCCACGGGGTGTCAGGGCAGGAGGGGACAGAAATACCTTCTCCCCGGGTGCCCTGCGGGAAGAAGGGGCTCTGTGGCCCCCCTCATGGCAGCGGTGGGGGGGGCACTGCAGGAGGGCGCAGGATGGGGGGTGTCACCTCCCAGAGGGTGGCCCTGGAGAGGAGAAGTGACATCATCCAGCGCAGGGTGCGGTGCCGGAGCCGGCGGAGGGGACAATCCGGTGTCACCGCTCACACCGGGAACACACCGCGACGGGGACCTCCCCGGGGTCCCGTGGGGGGGGTGGATTCGGCAGAGTTGGGGGGGTCGGCGGAGGGGAGCGCAGGCAGCGCGGGGCCGGGGCGGGCAGCGGCCGGGGGGGATGCGGGGACGCCTCCCCCGTGCGGGGCCGCGTCTCCGGGGTGCGGGAGGGGGGGCAATCGCGGGGTGCGGGGTGTTGCCGGCCCTGCCCGTGGGGCGCTGGGCACCCGCCGGTACCGGCCCCGGACCGGGAGGGCGGCGGCAGGTGGAGCTCGTGTTCCAGGAAAGACCTGCCCGCACCCTGCCCGCAACTCGGCCGTGCCCTGCCCGCACCCTGCCCGCACCTTGCCTGCACCCTGCCCGCACCCTGCCCGCAACTCGGCCGTGCCCTGCCCGCACCCTGCCCGCACCCTGCCCGCACCTTGCCCGCACCCTGCCCGCACCTTCGGCGGTGCCCTGCCCGCACCCTGCCCGCACCCTGCCCACAACTCAGAGGAGCCCTGCCCGGAGCCCACCGTCGTCCTGCCCACAGCCCTGCCTGCAATTCAGCGATGCCCTGCCCACCCTCTGCCCACCCCCTGCCCGCATCCCTGCCCGCCCCCTGCCCGCAGCCTTGTGCCAGCTGCCGGTGGCAGCAGTGAGGGCGGAGGGACCGGTCCAGCCCCCCCCATCCCGCAGGGCAGCCCCAGGGTGCGATGTGCCACTGATGCCTGGGTGCTGTGGAGCACCCCGAATCCCCCCGGGGAAGGGGCTAAGGGCCAGCACCCCCAGCCGTCCTGCGACCACCAGCAACAGGGAGAAGCAGGGGGACCCCAAACCCGTGTCTGCAGCAACGGCTGCATGAACAGACCTGGTGTGTCCCTGCCTGGGTCCCAGCAGGGTCAGGCTCAGCCCAGACCCTCCCCAGGTCTCCCCCCTCCCCAGGGGGACCTGCAGGAGCTGGCAGTGTCACCCCCCATCCCGCACTGCCCGGGGTAAAGCCCAAAGCCACCGCTGCTATGGAGGAGGCATTTTGGACAAGGTGGCACCTCCAGCCCGGAACACGACGGTCACACAGAGCGGGGACATGGCACTTGCCTGTCCCTCACCTTGGAGGGAGGCTGGAGAGCCACCGGCTACCACGGCTCCTGCCTGGGCGTTCCCAGTGGCACAGGAGGGCAGCAGCCAAACTGCAGTGTTTATTCCCCCCCCCCTGCCAAGTAAGCAGCATTTTGACATGTCACAGCAAGTCTCTCAAAACACATGTTGACAGAAAAATGTGTACAAGCAAGAGAAATGCTGTTCATTTGCATCAAATTGCCAAGCGATTCGGTGAAATTGATGGGTGGCATCTCCACGAGCGGCTGCGAGCGGCGCCGGTGCCTCTGCCACCTGCCAAGGGGCTCCGCGGGAAGGGCTTTGCCAACGGGAATGTGGAAGCCCCGAGCACCACCGGCTTTCCCAAAGGTCCCAGTGCCAGCCCTAGAGCTACTGAGGTACACCAGGGAGGCGGCTGTGACGAGGTTTTAGTGTCTCTGCTCCCACATCTGTAAAAATGACATTAAAAAAAAATATTAATTTTCCATTTTCCCCTCCCTGCCTTCACTCCGGGAGGCAAACGGAGCCACACGGGTGCTGGAGGTGGCTGGCTGTGGCAGGGCTGTCACCAAGCAACCCGCCCATCACACGGACCCTTGGCAAGGTTTTCTCAAGTGCTAGAGTTTGATCCTGGGAAATTTTGGGTATTTACTGTCCCCAGGGACACCACAGAGGGACTGTGTTTGGCCCGTCACGGTGTGAATTTAAATACGGCTCCTTGACCTAACCTCATTAGGAAGGTGGAAGTAAGACTAATTAAATCCATGAAGTCCCAAACTGTGCTCCTCTCCTGGTTTGGTTTATTTCTGGCCACTTCTCATTCCCACAACTCCATTGAGTTAATATTCTGAAAATGTTAAAAAGTTGGGCAGTGCAAAATGAAACTTCCTTCAGGAACTTTTGGGGTGTTTGGGCCTTTTCAGGGTGTTTACACCCAGGGCTGTGTCAGTGCCAGCTGGGGAAGCATCTTCATATCCCCTAACGCTCTGCCTCTGGCCTCGCCAAACCTCATTTCTGAGCAAACCCTGGATGAGGTGGGAGCCCCGCACCCCCATGAGCTGTGCCTGGGGCCACTGGGTCACCCTGCCTGCTCTCCTGGGAGGGTCTGCATGGAAACACCCCTGGAAACCAGGGGAAAGCAGGGAAAAATGCACTTTAAATGGGAAAACTGTTGTTAGCCACAAGCATCACCCCATTGCCGTGCGCTACTGTGCGGGCAGCGATGGCATCTCCCTGTGGGGAGGGTGGTTGCCCCGGGCTGCCGGCGTGGCTGCTCGCCTCCAGGCGAGGAAGAGCCTCCTTCCACGAAAGCCATGCCAACCAGCTGGAATCCACTTGTTTCCCAGATGGTTATGACTATTTCATATCTTGCAGCAAACAGAGCCGAGAGCCATATGTGGAATAATGAGCAAAGCCGGAGCTTAAGGCAGGAGATCCTGGCACATCTTGAAGCAATTAAAATACCAGTTGCAAACTCCGTGCCTGCAAAGCCACCGACCTTTCTTCTGCCACCTTCACAGAACGAGGCAGTGGCTGCCACTTGGTTGGGCACCACGATAAGTATTTAAACCCCCTCCCTGGAGCAAAGTGGACCGTGGCTGTGCTGGAGGCAGTCCCAGGTGGGCGAGCATCACCCCCTTCCCAGCAGGTGGGGATGCTCTAGAAGGGAAAAGTCTTTCCATCATCCATCCCTGTGATCAGAGATGGTTAAAGATCAGCCTGGATATTCCTGAAAGGACAAGCTCACAAGACAAAACCCCAGTGGCCACCAGCCCAGCAGGTACTGGTGGCCCCAGCGGCAGGGGTGCAGCGGGGATGGAGGGGGAGGAAAAGGGGTCAGGGTGATTTCTGGTGAACAGGCTCAGTCCGAAGCCCCATGGGGTCCCCTGCACTGTCTCCCCAGGGCACGATGGCACCTTCAAGAGTGGCCACGGCTGCTCTGGATGGCCACACTCCAGATCTCCCCTCCGCCGATAGCGAGCTCCCAGCCCGCTCATTAATACGTGGGATTGTAAGGCGATCCATAATTAGATGCTAACTGAGTTTTCTCTAAGTTGGGTGAGGGAAGGTCACCAAGGTAGGACTGGAGTCAGCTTATTGTTATTATCAATCAATAACCTATTTATTTTCCAACATTCCTATTAACCTCTGCAAGCCACTCGCCGTTTCCATTTGAAAGGGCTGTGCAGCCGCTTTGCTGACTGGACAACTCTGATTGAAAATGTAACGGTGACCCGACCCCAAAGGCAGAATCCAATTAAAATCATTTTCATTTGTAGATTAATATTTTTTAACATGTTCTACATTCCTTGCTTCAGCATTTCACACAGGAACTGCTGCCTCATTACACGAGCAGCCTGTATTGATAGTGCCAAGAGAAAATAATTATAATTAATTAGACACAGAGACAATAGGACCGTCCTTTTACAGGGAGCGAGGGGTAGCGTTCCGTCGCCATGTGCCACCCCCGTGGTGGCAGTGGTGACCGGGATGCTCGTGGCTGGTGGGAGAGGGCTACCGTGGTCCTGGGGGAGGACAGGGTGGTCTCACTCTACAAGCATCAGCCCCGGGCGGGGGGGTGGGTGAGGGTCGCCCAGGTCCAGCCCACGCTCCTGGAGGTGACCAGATGCCCCGGTGATGGGCACGTCATGGCACGGCAGTTCCCGGCCTCAGCTCCCCCAGGAGCCCGGTGCCGGAGGATGCAGGGGAGCGCGGTAATTGGCTGATGAAGCTTGGTCTTAATGTAAAGTCTATTATTAATAACGTGACTTTGATAATAAAAAGATTAAAATTAAGTTTATGGTTTGCTGACTGCCCTTTCCACACTGTAATCATCTCTCATTCATATTCATGAACCACTCATTAGTAACCACTGCTTACAAGCGGGCTAAACAGCCAAACCATTCAGCAGCCACTATCTCCTTAACTGCTTAACTTGCTCACTGATTACCAACATCAAATTAACTCTGCAGAACGGATCTAATAAGCTTCCCGGTGGCTTCAAACCTCCTTGAAAATTGCTCTGATGTCTCCACGGGGTCCTATTAAAAAAAAAATTCTTCCCCTGCGAATATTGCGCTCTTTGTGCGGGTAATGCATGGGGCTGGGGCTGCGGTGCCGCTGCCACCCCGTCCCTGCCCCGCAGCCCCGGCGCCCGTCTCTGCAGCATCTCCCCAGCCCCAGAGCATCCCCAGCCCCTGCCTCCAGCCCCCACCCTTCATTAAATGCTCCCAAGACTTAATTTGGCTATTTGAGAGCTCGGGGCTTGCGTAACAAAAGAATAAATAAGAACGACCTTTCCATTTAATTACTTTTTTTTTTTTTTTTCAGATGTGGGGAATATATCAGCTTTCCATCAGTGTGGTGTGAGGAGGTTTGGTGGCATTTAGAAGGAGCGGGGGGGACCAGCCAAATGATGCTCTGCCACTGCAGGGCCCCGGTGGCAGCCAGGTTTGGGGACACCGGGCCCCCCTACCCCGCCACGTGCCATGGAGGGCAAGCCGTGGGGCTGGGGGCGATGCCGTGCCGGCAGCTGCCACGCTCGGCAAGGAGGATTGGGGGGTGTGTGTGTGTGGGTGTGTGTGTGACTTCCTGGCAATTAGCTCTGATTAATATTTCAGCGGCGGCCCAGCAGCGCAGCCATGGCCGTGCGGAGGAATGCTGGCGCCGAGCATCACGGGAGGCGAAGGGGAACCTTCCTCTCTCGTTGCCATGGCAACCGCGGCGGAGGAGCGGCTGGAGAGCTGTGGGGGGCGTAGAGGGGGGGAATGATGCATCCCTCCCTGGAAATAGCCCCCCACGCCTAGCTGGGGCGGCTGCGAAGCCTCCCCTAAAATCCCCCTCTGGGAGAAGGATGGATGGGCTGCACCTGGTGGGATGCTATGGGGCACCCCCATCACCCAGAGCCCCCTCCCAGTCCCCCACCTGGGGCTCAGGGTCCTGTGCAGGCATCCAGACCCACTGCAGCTGGGTGGGATGCAGAGAGCTGGCCCCGCATTTCCCCCACCCAGTGGGGGTCACCCCCCCAGGACATCAGGCAGTGCTCTGGAGAGACCCCAGTGTGCAAGGTGGATGCTGAACCCCCTGCCCAGTGTCCCCCAGTACCTCCCCCCACAGTGTGGGAGCCTCCCACCCCTGCCCATCACTGACAGAGGGAGCGAGGAGGCTGCAAATTCCTGCACCCAGCACATATTTTCTGGATGCTGGTGAGTGCGTCCTGCAGCAAGTCAGAGACAGGCGAGATTTAGTAGGCAGGAGGCGGAGAATTTGTGTATCGGCTCCCTGCTTTATGGCACCCGAGTCTGGGAGGTGGGGGCAGGCAGCAGCCCGCAGTCCCTCGGCCCCACACTGCCACGCCGTGGGTCCCGGACTCCCTTTGTTTGGTCTCGAGCCCTGGACCCCTACGACTTTGGGGTTAACACCGTGCTGCCCCCGGAGGAAGCATCGTCCTCCTGCCCCTGGACCACGCTGCATGCCCATCTCCTGCCCCGGGTTGGGCAGAGGACCTTGCAGCCCTGCCCCACACCATCTCTGCCCCACACCAATCTCCACCCCACACCATCTCCGCCCCACACCATCCCAGCCCTACACTGTCACTGCCCCAGGAGCTTGTCACAGCCCCTCTCCCTGAGGGGAAGCACCCCCCGAGCCGCAGCAGCATCGCAGGGCAGGCAGGAGGGGACAGGCTGGGGCAGGGTAAGTGGGGATGGGCGATCCTCATCCTTCTGCCCAGGCAGAGGAGACCTCCTGCCCCGACCCCTGGCACCCACCCTGGGCAGGTAGAAGCTATTCTGTACCTTAAGCCCTTACTTTCGCTCCCCATCCCTTGCCCACGCCCCCCTCCCTCCCACCTCCCTGCATATTCTTCCCAGATTCAGGCTGGAGCTGATATTAATAATGGCTTATTTCAAGTTTTCAGCCCACTTTCTCCCAAGAAAATATTTATACTGAGCTCCCATTTTCCATTTCTTTTCAATTACCGCCGTGTCTCATCACCTCCCCACAACTCTCCTCTTTAGCCATAAACACAAATCCTATTACCTTTTCTCTTTCTGTGTATTTGCCCTTTGATTTAAGCTGCATTTTCTCCTGTTTTCATCAGTTCTGGACCTCTCCCGCTGTATATCTCCCTGTTTATCTACTTTCCAAAGGCCTCCTCTTATTTCTCCAGCCCTGATCAATACAGCTGCAGAGCTGGCTGGCAGCTCCTCTCCGCTCCTGCCTGTAGTTTTTCTTGGGGGACTTGTCCAGTATTTCTTGTTAAGCTTCTGTCTCAGCTTGTTCCATTTCTCATTAGGTTTTAGCGCTGGCATTGTAGTATTTCTTGTATTTCCACGCTGCCCAGCGGATCTCTTGTAATTCTTAACGGCGAGGCTTAAAGTCTCACTCTTTAGTGGACTCCCGAGTCCTTTCTGGCAGGGCTTGAAGTGGCAACCAGCGTGACACTTTTATTTTCAGGTGGAGAAAAGAATGTCTCTGCTTCCAAGCCAGGCCATGATTTTTTCTAACAAAAGGGGCACTGGGGATTATTTGTATTTTACAGCCCTTATTCCAGGGGATGTATTTCCCGGGGCTGTGGCGGGTGGCAGCCCCTGTCCCTGCAGTGCCGGGAAGGTGGGTGCCACCACCCGGTGCTGGGGGCACCTTGGTCCTGAGCTGGGGACACGATTGCAGGGCTGATGGCAAGGCAGAGCTGGGCAGCCCCCACTGAGCCTCCTCTGTGCCCCCCGAGCATCCCTGAACCATGCCCCTTGCATCCCTGGCCAGGCAGCTCACAGCTGAAAAGCATCCTGGCTCTCTGGAAGGTTTGGGTTTTTTTTTTTTTTCATCTGCGTCCCCCTCGAAATTTTCCTTCTGAGAGAGAAGCTGCTTTTAAAATACACCCCAGCTTTCCAGCTGTCAGGAGCCAGCAAATGGATTGCTCTCCGTGGCTGCATTTCTGAGTATTAAACATGACGCGCAGTTGCCGCTACGCAATATTTCCTCAGATGCCACTGCACCGCGGGAGCCAAACAGTGTCCTTTAAAATAAAACCAATTTTTCCTGTCTCCTCCACAGAATAGTCTTATTTATACACACTCAAACAGCTGTTACTGCAGGTTAACCAAAGGTTGTAAAAACATTTTTCAAATGCCCTTAACTTCACTTGGTTTGTTATTGAAATTGTTAATCTTGGGTTTAGATTTTTTTTTTCCCTATCACGCTGGTTTAAAATAGGCAAAACCAGCCCTTCTCTGGCTGAGCAGAGTTTTCTGCCCCCCAGCAGCAGCTTGAGCATCATCTTGGTGGCTTCCCGGGCAGCGCCGGGGCCACGCAGCCACTCCACACCACCCCAGAGGGATGGAGATTTCTGTGTCAGTTCAGTCCTCGCACTGTCATGTTAAATTTCTGTCTGGCAAACTCCTCCCTTCATCCACACACGTACCTCTCTGCCCTGTGGTGGCTGAGGACACCTTGGGTTTGGCCGTTGAGGCTTTTCTGACAACCTCGCAGAACTCTCGTGATCAGGGCAATGTCTTCTGTCACCTTGATTCCCCTCTAGACGGGTGCAAAGGGAATTTGCAGCAATTAAAGCTGCTCCTAGTTTAATTGCCGAAGGGGGGCATTGCCTGGGAAAGGCACACACAGGGATGGCCCCAGTGAGAGGGCAGGGGACTGGGGACCAGCACCGGAGCATCCCTCTGCCATGCAGGCCAACCCAACCTAATCCAACCCAAACCAACCCAACCTAATCCAACCCAATCCAATCTAACCCAATCCAATCCATTCCAATCCAATCCAACGCAATCCAACCCGGTCCAACCCAACCTAATCCAACCCAATCTAATCCAATCCAACCCAGTCCAACCCAATCCAATCCAATCTAACCCAATCCAAGCCAGTCCAACTCAACCCAATTCAATGCAATCCAACCCAGTCCAACCCAACCCAATCCAATCCAACCCAACCCAACCCAACCCAACCCAATCCAATGCAATCCAACCCAGTCTAAACCTAATCCAACCCAATCTAATCCAATCCAACCCATTCCAATCCAATCCAATCCAACCCAACCCAACCCAACCTAATCCAACCCAATCCAACCCAGTCTCCTCTCTTCCTCCCCTTCTCACTGCTTCCACCTCACTTCCAGCAGCTGGGACCAGTAGAGCTGTGGCACATCCCTTCCTCTTCACTCAACAATAACTCTTTTTTCCTTCCAGCCAGCCCCTCGGCTGATGTCCTCAAGGTTCACCCACCCATGAGGTGTCAGGATGGCTGCTCCTGCTCCTGCTCCTCGCCAGGAGACCTGGGCACAGCCGGGTCAGGGCCAGCGCCGTTCGCACGGCAGGTGAGTGATCACCATCCTCCCCTCTCACCCCGAAAATGCCATTTCTATGCAGATGATTCTCTCACCGAGGAGCGGGAAACCAAGGCTGATGAAATCCAATCTCATCTTCCACCTGATTGTGATAATTTGCAACGAGCTGAGGAAAAGTGAATTATTATTAAATGCAAATAAAAGTCAAATAATGCTGTTTGGGAGCTGCTCTATGTTGCACCGTCCGCATAAATCAGGGGAAGGTTTAACCCGGGGTAATATATCACCACAGGTAGTTATCACCCCTAAATACCTGGCTGTGTGTCCAGAGCTGCCCAGACCCTCAATTACCTCCCCGTTAACTGGGGATGGTGATTACACGGCTGGGGACGTGCAGGGGAGCTGTGGCTCTGCCGTACCCCCCTGCAGAGCAGCTCCTGGAGCGTGGACGGCCGGAGGGACGAGGGATGGCAGTGGGGGACCGGAGGGTGGCCGGGGAGCAGAGCCCCCTGACGGTTTTATGTCCCTGTAAATCGTCTACCAATCCAAGGGCTGACAGAGATGTATTTTTAGCTGCTGCAGCACAATTAAGTCTTCTTGTTAGTCTCAGGAGGAGAAGGAGGCTGTTGGTTTACTTGCAAATGCTTGAGGTAATTCTCTAATGGCTCCTCCACCATTACACAGACACTGTTTTCAATCTCTTATCATATGTAATCCCTAATGATTTCTCTGTTATGTCCTGTTTTATTAAAGCGCCATTGAACTATAGCCTATTGATTTAGATTTCACAGACAATTGAAATTTAAATTGACTCCAAATTGAATGTCTCCATGCAATCTGTGTTCTGTACTAAAGATAGATAAAATGCTTCTATTTTTGATAACAACTTATAGACGAGGCACATTTTAATTTCGGGAAGTGCGGAAGGGCGTCGGGATTTCCATGACAATGTCTGGTGGCCAGGGCAGCGGCGACTTTCTGACCCGTGAAGGCTTTTAACATCACCCTGGGGCTCCACGGGACCTGCTGGGACCCGGGCAGCGTGCTGCAGGTAGGTTTTATTTAGAGAAAAATCGAGCTTAATGCCACGATCACAGTCCTTGCAGCTGGTGAATTCCTGACGGGCTCTCGGCTCGCTGAGCACCAGCCCAGCCGCCCGCGCCGCCTGCCCGAGCTGCCAGCGGGATGCTCTTTGCTGAGCAGCAGCACCGGCAGCACCACGAGCAGAACCGACACGTGGCCGGGGCAGCCAAGGGCGCAGCCCAAACTCCACCACGTCCTCAAACGTTTTCCAGTGGTTTTATTCACTCCCGTGTTATTCCCAGCTAAAGCAGGGCTCCCGGCGATGCACAGACCTGGCCGTGGTGGGACCCCGTTGGTGGGAGCACATGCAAGGAGCTGTGGCATCACAGCTCTCTGCCCCCTCTGCCCCATCCCAGGGCGTCCCCACGAATCACGGGGTGAATGGTTCATCCCTGTGGGCTCCAGGGACCCGTGCCTCCACCTCCCGGGAGCTTCAGTATAAATAATAAAGAGTTACAGGCTGCGATCTGCCACAGGCTCTACTTATATGCCTCCCGCTAGTAATAATGTCTGTGTTACAGCCGACCTTAATGCCAGCAAAGATAATTCTTTCCGTGCAATGAACTGTTTATTGGCTGATGGATACAACCCTGTCACACATCCCCGCGGACCTGCGAGCCCCACAGAGCCCCTGCGGGGGGACGACACTGCAGGGGACCCTCGCTGTGGCTGGAGCATCCCCCCCCTGACATCCCTCCCACAGCAGAGAGGGCAGCCTGGCCCCTTCCCAAAGCCACACCGCGTTCCCAGCAGCATCTTTGGAAATGAGGGGTTGGGAAACCCTCCAGAGCAGCGTGGTGGCCACAGGGGTGGAAGATCATCCCTGTCCTGCCTGAAACCTGCTCCTGCCCCGAGTGTGGAGTCAAAATCCAACGCTTCTTCTCCATCCCCTGCCCTGCCCTTGGCCAGGACCCATCTCGGCAGCTCCAGAGTCGCTGGAAACGGGCACCGAGTCCAGCCACAACCAGCCTCAGGTGTACACGCGTGGCGACGTGTGTGTCTACATGTCGGGGGGCTGCAGCTGATGAAAAGTGCCGCGTTCCGGGCTTTTAGAGACATTTACGTTTAATCTAAGGTTTAACATTCCTAGCGGGAATACTTCACAGCTGAAGAATGTTTTCCCCAAGCCTTTAGTCTCATTTCTGACATTTCACCTGTCATATTATGTGCTTTTTCAGGGGGAGCGAAATGGCAGCTTGTCTCCTTAAAAGCGATGGACACACTGTTTGTCAACGAGACGAGCGCTGGGCGCCGTCCCCTGCTCATTTAGAAACAAAACTCACCTCAAATGATGGTTTGAACAAATAAGCTGCTTCGCCAGCATCTTCCCAACGGAAGACACCGGGGGTTTCCCTGCTGTCGGGGCTGGGTGCTGTGTATTGGGAAGGTGCTGCAGGAGGATGGGTGCCTGCTCCGGGGATGGGGAGGCATCAGGAGATCCGGAAAAATCTTCTAACATTAATGCTGCCCACCTGGAAGGACAGCCCAAATACCCCCAAAATACCTCTGGTTAAAAAAAAAAATCTGCCTTTAAAGCCCACCTAAACTCCTACAACGGGAGCTGTCACCTAATTTATCAGGTTACTGTGGTTTTCTAAGAATGATAGACAGTAATTAAAACTAAGCTAATAACCTCCTCACTCTTGACATTTCTACAGGGGTTTTGTTCACCATTATCTACATATAGATTAAAAATTGTAATTGGACCAGAGATAGGGTTAGAAAAATCAACCACCTTCCAACTGATAGTTTGCTAGTGAGTGACACTTTGAAATTTTATTTAATCTGAGAAAATTGAGTTGAGCTCCAGTAAAGTTGAGTTATCATGAAGTACCTGCATTGGGTAGAAAAAAACGCTCAATAAAGGCATGGGCAGGGGGATAAAGAAATGAAGGGGACCCGGCTCTGGGACTCCAGCAAACTGGCTGCAAACTGGCCAGGAGAGTTTGCATCATGGAAGTTTCTGTACCAAAAAAAAAAGGCAAAGTGGAGCAACTGATGATTCTGGCAGCGCCGGGTGCTTTAAAGCCTCGTCACAGGTGTTGGGAGCAACCTGCCAAGCTCATCCCATCTCTCCCAGCTCTTCCCAAGGGATAGAGCATCCCCATGGAGGCTTGCTGTCACCTGTGGGCACGAGTCCAGGTGCTGCAGCAGGGAGATGCCCCCGGGAATCTGCTCCTGGCTCCTGCTAGCCAGCACTTAGGCCATCTGCCTTTCATTGCTGTTGCCAGTGGTCTTTTCTCCTCCTGTTTTTAGCAGAACCAGCCCAAAGTGCCAGAGCCCACCCAGCAGTTGAGCCACCCAAGGTCTTCCCCAGCAGGAGGGTCCCAGCCTTAAAAACAGTCACCAAAGTCATTCCTTGCTCCTCAGATCCCCACCAGGAACGTTATCCCTTAATTGCTGCATTTATCCAGACTTACTCTCTATTTCTAACCATAACGAGTATATTAGATATGCAATTATCACTGGACACGTGCAGCCACCAGCGCAGGACCCTCCCCTGCGGATGGGCTGCTGCTGTGGGGTGACATTTCCCGGGAGAAATGTGCCCATCCCAGAGGATTTGGCAACAGTGAGGAGATGGAAAAGATCTGGCTGTGGGTGACACCCCTCCAAGGGGAGGGATCCAGCATAAACTGGGGGGATTTAGCGAGGATTGGTGTTAGCTGGGGATGACTGATGCTTTCCTGGGATGCCCGGGGGGGACATCCCAGGAAAGGAAAGATGCTGTGGAAACTGTACATCTTCCCATCCAGCACTCCAAGGATGCTGGAATGCTTTGGGGGATGATGCTTGGCTTGTCCCCCCCGCCCCCCATGTTATTTACGGTGATTTTTATTCCCATCCATGGCAATCCATGATCGCTATAGACACTTAATTATTACCGCAATAATTATTATAACACAGTATTAGTAATGGAGTAATGACAGCATTTATTTTAAACTGTGACATATTAACTAAGCAGGGCAGTATTAATTGCAATGGTGAATTATCCTCATAGACACTATTTCAATTATTGTTTTGTCACTATTACGTTTATGACAGTAATAATTACATATCTAATATACTCATTATTGTTAGATATACAGAATAAGTCTGAATAAATGCAGCAATTAAGGGATAATGTTCCTGGTGGGGAGTTGAGGAGCAAGAAATGACTTTGGTGGCTGGTTTTAAGGCTGGAGTGAGGCAGGGACTCTCCTGCTGGGGAAGACCTTGGGTGGCTCAACTGCTGGGTGGGCTCTGGAACGGGTTCTGTGGGCTGTGCCAGGGGATGAAGGCTGGGTATGGGGAATCCTCCTCGTCAGATGCCCCAATGTGCCGGGGCTGGGACTTCTCAGCTCCTGATTCCCCACCCGCAGCACCGCAGCGGTCAGGTCTCACCTCAGAATTTATGAAGAACAAGCCACAGATGGTCTCCCCAAACCACTTGGCTTAAACAGCTGGAAACCTGTTGAGGTCTGGCTGTGGGAGGGGACAAGGGCACAACCCCGGTACCCCAGCGACAACAGCGGAGGGGGAGGAAAACCCCCCACGGAGGAGCTGAGATTCCCCTCCCGTGGGGCTTCTGTGGCAGGGGCTGGTGCAGCCGATGCCCCCCGGGGAGCCGGGCAGCGCCGTGGGCAAAGCATTCCTGGGGGGGAGCGTGGTGCTTGGGAGTGACAGTGCAGGGATGCTGGGTGCAGCTGTGTGGGGATGCAGCCACGCAGGAATGCAGCTATGCAGGCATGCAGCTGTTCATTGTGTGTGAGTGCACTGTGCTGCATGCAGGGATGTAGCCATGCAGGGATGCAGCTCCGCAGTGTGCTGCATGCAGGGATACAGACATGTAGGGATACAGCCATGCCGTGTGCGGCATGCAGGGATGCAGCCGTGGAGTGACGCAGCCGTGCAGGGATGCAGCCGTGCAGGGATGCAGCCAGGCATCACTGGGGGTGTGCATGCAGCATGCAGGGATGCAGCCATGCAGTGATGCAGCTGTGCAGGGATGCAGCCATGCAGGGATGCAGCCCGGCAGCACCGGGGATGTGTGTGCAGGGATGCAGCCATGCAGGGATGCAGCCCTGCAGCACCGGGGGTGTGCGTGCAGCATGCAGTGATGCAGCCAGGCAGGGATGCAGCTGTGCAGGGATGCAGCCAGGCAGCACCGGGGGTGTGCATGCAGGGATGCAGCCATGCAGTGATGCAGCCAGGCAGGGATGCAGCTGTGCAGGGATGCAGCCAGGCAGCACCGGGGGTGTGCATGCAGGGATGCAGCCATGCAGTGATGCAGCCAGGCAGGGATGCAGCTGTGCAGGGGTGCAGCTATGCAGTGATGCAGCCGTGCAGGGGTGCAGCTGTGCAGGGATGCAGCCCTGCAGCACCGGGGGTGTGCGTGCAGAATGCAGGGATGCAGCACGCAGGGATGCAGCTGTGCAGGGGTGCAGCCATGCAATGATGCAGCCAGGCAGGGATGCAGCTGTGCAGGGATGCAGCCCTGCAGGGGTGCAGCCCGGCAGCCGCGGGGGTGTCCGTGCAGCATGCCGGGGTGCAGCGGGGCGGCACGGCGCGGTGCAGCGGCGCATCCCCACACGGTGTCCCTCTTCCCCCGCGGCACGGCCGCCTCCCGCCCCGCCAGCCGCCGCCATCCATCACCGCCCGACCCCGCCGCTCCTCTCCCAGACAATGAGGGAAAACCGGCCCCTTTCAGGAGAGCCACTTTGTTGTTTATACAAAGGAGTTGGGCTGTTAACACATGTAAGGTAATGGGATCCCCCACCGGCTGCTCGCAGGGCCTGCGCAGGGGTCTGCCTGATGGATTACCCACACCATTCATCTAAATTATGTCACAGGCAATAAGCAACTTGCTTAATCTGTCTAAATGAAGGGCCGGGTTGGCTGCCGCCGACACGTGCTCAACGCTGCCTTCCTCACCCTCATCGGCAGCCGCCCGGCGAGGCGCTCGCTGGTCCCCAGGCGGTGGCTTCCAGAGGCTCCCCAGGGACAAGGGCTGGACCTGGGAGCTGCGAATCCCGGGTTCACAGAACCACAGAACGCTATGGGGTTGGAAGGTTCCTCTGGAGATCGTCTGGTCCAACCCTCTGCCAGAGCAGGTCCACCCAGAGCAGGTTGCACAGGAACGTGTCCAGGCGGGGGTTTGAACGTTTCCAGAGAAGGAGACTCCACCACCTGTCAAAGAACCCAAAGTTACGGCGGTGACACCAGCCACGGAGCCACATATTAATTGTCTGTGTTCCTCTGTTCCTCCCAGCACCGTTACCTGCACCTGGAAGGAGTGATGAAAAGACAACCTGTACCAGCCCTCCCAACTTCCTCAAGTCTCTTTTTATGGATCTGGGGCTGCCAGTTGCAGATTCCTCTGTGCCTGCATGAAAAACCAGTAATGGATAACAGTCTGGTGGACATACTAACCCAATAAGTTCATCCGTGGCTGCATCCCTGCCTGGCTGTGCCGAGTGTGACACCGCTCCACTCCTTGTCACCGCTGGGATTGGGAGCAGGTTCCCAGTGGGTTGTTTCCACCATCCCAGTGCGGAGAACTGGGACGGAGACCAGTTCCCTCTGCACTTGGTGCTGTGTGAAGATGAGCAAAGCCCAGCAAGCTCTGTCGGGAGAAACCACACACCTGAGTGGCTGCAGGGGAGGTTTTTCTTGAAAACTGGGAGATTTTTAAAAACTTTTTGCCTGCTTCGGTCACTGCCTGTCCCCTGGGTGGCAGGAGCCGGGGTGACCTCCTCAGCAACCTCTCTTTGGTCTCCTGAGCTGATGCACAGGGTGTAAATGAGAGGAGTGGCTCATAATCACCCATCTAGTCATTAGCATCTATCCTGCAGGCTTCTCGAATAAGACAGAAATCGCCATAAATGCATGTCGATTTGCTGGGATGGAGATGAATTCTGCCCCGGGGGGGCTCTGCGAGCGCTGCCCTGTCCCTCCCTTTACTGCTTCCTTACTTTACTCCCCACGCCTTGGTTCTGGGGGTCTGGGGGTCACAAGCCTCTATGGGCAGCAGTGGGGACACACATTAGACTTGGCAGCAAAACGGAAAATAGTTACAAAAAATGTAAAAGTAAAAGCACTTTGTTCTTTGAGGTGGGTGCGGGACTTGTAAACTTTGGTGTCTGCAGGAACACAAAAAGCTGAGCACAAAACTGCCCGGTTGGGGCACAGACAGAGAGAAAGAGATTAGTGCTGGGCTTTGGAAGCCTTAACAGCCTTCCCAGGGCAGTGAGAGAAATTTAAAAAGAGAAGAAAAAAAAAAAAAAAAGAAGGGAAGAAAAAGAAAACAGACAGTGCTTTATTCTTATGGCATCATTAACCCAAAAGTGCTAAAAAGCAGCTCTGGGCCATCAGCCGGTGCTTACAGCCGAATTAGTCATCCCCAGTAGCCAAACACTAATGACTGGAGGGGACACAGTTGCATTGCAGCAACCAGACATTATTTGGTTTCTCTTGCTGCTAAAACACTGCTCTATTCCCGATAATGAGACACCTTCTGCTTTAGCATCGTTATGAGATTTTGCAAAGCCGTGGCGCAGCCAGCAGGACCGGCTCACACAAGTTTCCCACTGAAAAAAAAACCCAAAACCCATAAAATTTCAGGCCATTGGTGAGGGGCACGTCATCCCACCCACCCCCCTCTCTGGCCAGCATGGTTGGGGCTCCAGGTGTCACCCACTTCCAAGTGCAGGCTGCAGTGGATCCCCCAGGGATACTCACACCATTTACAATAAATAAATTGGCTCCATTTATTCCATCCATTTATCGGGTCCATAAATTGGGTCCCCCCCATGTCCCACTGGGGACGTGCAGCACAGGATGCTCACCCAGGGCAGCTCCCACAGCTCTGGTCCTCACCAGCCACTCTTGCCAACGGAGGAGTAAACCCGGCTTATTTTAGAGATGAAGGAAGGAAGGAGAGGAGGAAGACGACCAATTGGTCCCAATTTGGTGCCATGCTAACGATGGGAGATGGTGGCTAATTTGACAAGGCCACTGGTCCTACAGTGATGGCGTTTGACTTTTTGAGTAATGACAAGGGGTGAACTCTCTGTTCACGCCACGTACAGTGGAATAGCTCGGGGCGATCGCCCAATCACACGTTCAAAATGTTGCGAGGTAAATTGTCTAATAAAGCAATAAAGTAAGGGACTCGCTAAATGATTTGCCTTTTAACTATTGTAATGGCATTTTTTTTAAACATTGTTTTATGTTGGAATGCAAAAATTATTACAAGTAATTAGAGTCATTCCGATTCAAATCTCTGCTTGGGCTTGACATATTTTGCATACTTCCACCGCGTATAACAAGTCAGCTCATAAAAATGCAGGCAGCTTGCGAGCTCCGCGGCTCAGGCGAGAGCGGAGGTTGTCTAAACTAGCGTAAAACTGCCTCTGCTTTAGCAGGAGAGAAGGGGAGGGGAGGAGGGGGGAGGGCCGGAATCCGGCACCACGTAAATTTATTTTGCCTCATTAGGGAGCAAGGAAGAAGCGAGTTTCTGGCTCGCAGCAGAGCCGCAGCATCCCCCGCTCCCCACCGGCACAGCCCCGGCTCCCGCCGGCATCACGGCTCCCCGGGTGCTCGCACCCCCCAGGAACCAGGCTGGGGGGGGAACGTTCAGTGTTTCATCCCCATCCTCAGCCATCCTGGGCGTGCGCAGACACAGACAGGCTCTAGGCGTGTATTTATCCGTTCCGCCCCAAAAGCAGGTGTGTTTTATAGCAGGAAACCTTTGGGGCAGGCGGGGTGCTTGGCAGGCAGGCCTCTTACTTTTCTTTCTTCTTATTATTTTTTCTTTCTTCTTATTATTTTTTATTTTTTATTCTTATTTTTTCTTTTTTCTTCTTATTTTTTATTTTTTCTTCTTATTTTTTCTTTTTTCTTCACGGCATGATGACGGTCTCGTTGGCATTTAATAACATTATAATTAATCGATTGGCACCCAGGCCTTTGCCATCAGGTTGGCACACACGGGCACTGGCTCTGCTGCTCCCCAGGGCATCATCCCATCCCCGGGATCGCTCTGCCCAGGGAAGAGGGAGAGCGCAGGGATCACAATAACTTTGTGACAGAAAGAAGGGAAATCCTGTGAGGCAACACTCAGCCGCTGCAGGAACGGAGTTTAACACAGACTGGGTGCGTCTCTGCTGGTACCAGAAACGTGTAGTTTTACCCCGAATGTCAGGTCTGAGGTGTTCCCTCTGCTCAGATTTCCTGGCGCAGCGGCGGTGGGCTCACCCTGCGGTGCTACCTGCCCCCCCTGCCCCTCCTGCCCAACAACAAGCTGGGAACAAAGTTCAGAACACCCGAGATGCGGGTGGTTTCACCGGCAGAATAACGTCAGCAGCAACAGCAACGGGGTCAGTCCCAGCAGACCCGGATCTGCAGGTTGATGGTGGAGGTGGGCTCTGCACCAGGCTGTGGGATTTCATCCCCAGGTGTGGGCAAAGCCACCGAGGATGGTGGGTCCGGCTGTGTGGTACCCACCCCGGGGCTGGCCGGGCTGCTCAGCCCCCCGAGAGGAGATGCTACCACATGGCTCGGGGACAAATCCCACTTGTCCCCACTCCGGACAGACTGCACTGAGCTGACAATGCCGTAGATCTGCTCCCGACAATCAGACGGGATCTGTTACCCCGCAGCTTTATGTATCACACCCTGTACACAGCGTCTCAATACCAGATCTTATTCTTTCTATTTGTCTTGTTTGAAAGCCCCTGTGTAAGAGAGACAATTTTTTAACTGTAAGATAGATTGCCTGGAGCTGTGCGACAGCAGGGATGGGGAGGCAGGGGATGATGGATAACGTACAAATGGTTAGAGGACAGGCCGCACAAATTCAGATGGAGAAAAAAACCGCTCCCAGCAATGTCACGCCTCTCTCCCCTCTGGTCAGTGCTGGCTGTGCCCTCGGCTCCTCTTCTCCAGAGCTGGTGGGGTCTGACACAAACTCTGCACATCCTTATGGGCACAAAACTGCACTGGATGCGATGCCTGTGTTGCAGGATCCGCCCCAAGCCCAGCTGTTGAACCTTCCTCTGGTGTAAGGAGAGCCCTGGCCAGTGGCACAAGCAGCTCTCCGCAGGGTTTCTGCCCCATCCTTGTCCATCTCCCAGGGGAGTCTCGGGGCTGAGAGCATGATGAATGCCAGAAAAAGGGGGCAAGGGCACCTGGAAGGAGACCCTCGCTGCCAGATCTGGCAGGAGCACAGGTTTGCAATGGATGGGGACCCTGGGACAACCTCCTGGTACAAAGATGGGGCTGAAGCCCTCTTGTGCACTAAGGACCACTTTCCAAAGAGGATGCTCAAGCCTGGCCCCATGGCTACCGCCACCTGGTCCCTGTGGGATGCCACCCACAGGCCAACCCCGGTGGCACGGTGCCTGGCTCGATGATGCACCGCAGCAGCATGTTCCCCCTGCTGAGCCCTGGGGCATGTGCCGGGGACCACGGGCCATAGGGCACTGCTGGGGGGGTGATGGAGCAGTGGTGACACGGGGTGAGGACTGGTCACTGGCATGGACACTGCCAGGGGACATGAAGGCAGCCACGGCTTGCAGCACGGCGCGAGCTGCCAGCAGAGCTGCGCTGGGCTTTGAGTTTCCTCCACCGTCTCATTAATCCTGATTTACAGAAGAAGGCGGCGGGCTGGGGCCCTCTTAACAGGCTGTCCAGGCTGCTGATTTGCCTTCGCTGAAGACAACGGTGCCCCCGAGACGAGGCCACACTGAATTATTCAAATCAGAGCAGGGGATGGGGAGCGGGAGCCCGGCGGTGTGGCAATGTCCTGGTGGTGGCCGTGGTCCCGGTGCTGTGGCTGCAAACGGGGTCCCAGCAGTTCCTGTAATGGGGACATTGGTAACAGCATCTCACAAGAGGGGAGCAGAGTGATTCAGCCCCCACCCCGGGCACAAGGTGGGGTCCTGAGCCCAGCATTCAGCACACGAGATGGCCCGGGTGGTGGCTACCAGCTGCACCTCGTGGTGGCTCCCAGCCCCGCGACCGGGCGCTCGGCAGGAGGATGGGAGCTTCCCATCCATCTGCTCACCAAATACAGATGCTAGCACCTTATTACACCTCTGCTCAGCTATTTTTCAACTTAAAGGGCTAATAATGCCTTAATAAAACAGTTTAATTACAGAAAATGTCCTTTATTAAACATAATCACCATATGGTTGCAAAGTACTTATGGCCACATTCATTACGTGGGAAAGCAAAGCTTCTCCGGTGACACCGGCGGTGTCATTACCAGGGCTGCGTTTAAATTATTTCTGCACACACCCGTTTTAATTCTTCCACGATTAGAGGCAAGCGTTTGTCACGAGGCAGGCGTGAGAGCCGTTACCTGAGCTGCCACCCAGTGTGGCATCTGGCCACCTCGCTGTCACACACACCTCTCCACCCAGCCACAGCCTGGGGTCACACAGCGGCGTCCCCTGCCCGGCCACAGCCTCCCGACCCACTGCAGCTCCCGGTGGCCTCCCTCTGTGGCACTGGGTGGCCACCCAGGCACTGGGGAGCCACATTTGGCCGCAGAGGGTGGTGCTGGGTGGCCCTGGCGTGGGCGGCTCGACGTGGGGCTGCGGCTCCTTCCCTGACACCCCCTGGCAAAGCGGTCAGCAGCGGCCAATTAATCTATTACCTAGAGATACATTTTCCATTAGCTGCTGAATCACTGACTTCAAAGCAATTAGCAAAAGTAATGAACTTTAGTGCTGCAGCACTGAAGGGAGCTGTTAACCCCTTCTCCTCTGGACCAGGCGACCAGAGATGGTGGCCGACGGAGACCTCCAGCATCCCGACCCTCCTGGCCACACCATGCGGGCTGCTCGCACCCGGACGAGGTACCAGTGGCCCAGCTGTGCATCTCTCTTGCCTTCCCACCGCAGCCCACCCAGAGGGACCTGGGCAGCATGGCAGAGGGTGAGCCCCGATGTCCCCATGAGCACCCATCCCTCCCAGGGACAGACATCCCTCTCCTCTCCCAAGCCCTCTGGGCTCGGTGCAGGGTGTGAGGGACCAGCGCTATCTGCGCGGGGTGACGTTCTGTGTCGTGGACTTGTTTAATCCTCCAGCAAGCAGGGATTGATTACTTTGCACAGAGAGCAGCGCATCACAGACACAAAGAACTGTCCCTGCCCAGCCAAAATCAGAGAGAGGAGGCAGCTCCGTGCCCCCGCCGGCGCTGGGGACCCAGGGGGAGAGGTTTGGTGAAGATGAAGGGAGCTTTCTAAACACAGGACTTGGTTTAAAGGTAGGAAAAAGCTCTTCCCACCACCTCCCAGTGCAGAGAATCATAGAATCACAGAACCCTAGAATGGTTTGGGTTGGAAGGAACCTTAAAGATCATCCAGTTCCAACCCTCCTGCCCCAGGCAGGGACACCTCCCACCAGACCAGGTTGCTTAAAGCCCCGTCCAGAGCTCGTGCCGGGTCCCACACCACCTCGGCTGCGTGGCCAGATGAGGGGTGAGGGGACTGACTGCTGTGGTGACACCTTTGCACCCCTTGTCCTCGGCGGAGGCTCGGTGCAAAGCTGCAGGAGAAAGAATTGCACTCATTTTTCAGCTGCCGCAATTTTACGTGTAATTAAGCTTATTAATTGTGTGTATTAGTGATGAAATGGAGACACATGAGTGTCGAAACCCACCCCAGCAGGCATTTGTCTCCCCAGACCCCTCAGTAGGAGGAATCGCAGCTCTCACAGCTGTCTGAGGAGGTCCAGCACGTCCTCGGGCCACCCAGCCATCCTCCCCTGCCCTGGGGAGCAAGGAGGGTGCTCAAAGCTACTAAAACTTGTGCAAAAGAGCCCCCAAAATACCTCTGGGAAGGATCTCAGGGTTGCACCGATGGAGGCTGCTGGTGGCTGGTGGGAACGGACCTTGCCCCACCGTGGTGCAGGGGGACTGGTGATGCTGGTGGTGAAGATGTGTCCGTACCTGCTCTGTCAGGGCTGCGTCGTGTCCCTCAGCCTGGCAAAGAATAGAGGACCACCTAAAGACAACCAACTCCTAAGCAGGCTCAAAGTGCATCCCAGGAGCTGGCTGCTCCTGATGCCACGCTCATGCTGGGGTCTGTCCCCAAGGTGGCAGTTGGGTGCCCAGCTTCAGCCTCTGCGGGTGCGTGGACAAGGAACGGCCCTGGGAAAAGGGGGGAGAGGAGCGTGGAGCTCTGGAGAAGCGGCTGGGAGATGCTGGGGGTGAGTAGCTTGGGTGGCCAAGTTGGCAACCAGGAGGGAGGAAGAGCGAGCCACTCTTCTGGCTTTGACACAACCAGGGGGACCTTCACTGCGGGGCGCGGGGAGAGCTTCGCTTTTGGCAATCCCGGCTTATCATTCCCTTCGGAAAAGGTGCTAATCCCTCCTGGTTTGTGCCATACCCTCGGCAGCTGCTGCGGCTACTGTTCCTCAGATGCAACAGCGTGGTCCGTTTGTGCTCCAACAAAGTGCTAGAAGGAGGGACGTTATCTGAGCCAGGAACTCGGGCAGTCGGAGGAGAAGAGAGAGGCAGCGCGTACGTGGCTGGGTGGAGAGACAGACAGATTGAGGCATCCAAAGAAAAGCCGACTACGATTATTATTCATAATAAACAGACAAAGTCTGTTAATTGCAGGGTTAACCTCGCAGCATCGCAAAGTTCCCCTCTGCCTGGTTTCTGTCTCAGTTTATTCGCAGCTTCTCCTCCTGCTCTCTGCTACTGTGGCTTGGGGGCTAGCGGGGGGTAGGGGACCTGGCTGGCCACCACCCGGGATGCCACCAGGGCTGGGGCATCGTGTGGGAGCAGCCTCTGGCAGGTTTTCTCCCTTCAGCTGTTTGCGGAGGTTCAGCCCTATTAGCGATTTGCTGATCTTCATGGCCCTGGGTGAAGCCAGAGGCTGAAGACTCCTCATTTGAGCAGCGCCGGGATCCCTGCACAGTGTTATTACCCCTCCTGGCAGAGCCCTTGCTGCTGTTCAGATGCTGCCTTGGCCTTTTTCTGATTGGATTTAGCTTTTGCCACTAAAAAAAATTATATATATATAAATATATAAAAAAATACAAGAGACAAGAGTGTAAAAGTGCAGATGCTCTGGGGTTTGCCGCATAATTTGCACTAACTGGCTCCAGCCCAGCCCTGGCTCCGGCGCTGCTGCCACGGCTCCCACACCGGCTCTGCCGGGCACGCAGCTCTGCGGGGGGGTCACATACCTGTGCGGGTTTTAACTGATGCAATCTGCGGTGGCAACGATCATTTGCAGGGGAAAAAAAAAGTCATCACCTGCCCTTAATCTCAAGCCAGAGCTCTGCAGCATCCAGTCCCAGCCCTGGGGCGGTCGGGCAAGCTCAAGGTCCAGTCTGGTTGGGGGGTCCAGCATCCTGACCGGGAGGAGACCCCCCCCCTGAGCCACCCTCTCGGGGCCCTTGTCCAGCTGCCAGGGTGGGAAAAATGGGCCAAAATGGCAATGGGTCGGGTGCATCCAGTATCACCAGTGCCCACCGCATCCCAACCCATGAGCTGATGGAGGTGGCTGGGTCAGCAGTGCAGACCTTTCTGTCCCAAGGCTTTGGGGACACCACCTGCAGCTCTCTGGCCCCCGGCTGGGCTCAGGACAGGCCAGCACTGGCCATGCCACGGGGCAACGGGCTCTCGTGGGACAGTGAGTGAGGTGGGAACCGTGTGCCGGTGCCTGTGCTGGGAACAGGGGATGTGGCAGCAGCGAGAGCAGTGACACACAAGCAAGCGGCTCCTCTTAACCTGGGATGGTGACAACATCTGGGGCTATGAATTGTTGATGAAATTAGAGGAGGAGGAGGGTGGCCGGGCGCCTGAGAGGCAGGCGGGATGAAGGAAGCCCTTTCTTGGGGACAGCCAGCGTGTGTTTGCAATTACACTCCTCACCCCCTGCGGTTTATACGACGTCCACTGGGCGCTGGGTGTTAGCTTTTTTGCCAGTGGTGGCTTCCAAAGTGCATCTGCCTTTGTTTTCGGCGAGGAGCAGCCCAGCAGCTCCTTGGGGATGCGGGTTAGTCCCAACCAAGGGATCTCATTCATTCTTTCCATGACGTACTTTTTGCGAACATCTGGTTAACATTTTCCAAATGAAAAGAGTTCTTCTTTGCTGAAAAATGGCTCCTTTCCTTTTTACAAAATTGCTTAGATATGTGAAAAATTGTTCTTTTATTTTCTTTTTTTTTTTTTTTTTTTTTTTTCCCCCCGAAACGTTCTGTCCTTAACCCATTTTCCTGATGAAACTTTCTCGTATGATCAGAAATCACCCATCAGGGTCCCTCCCAAGAAACATTTTCCCTTGCCCACTGCCCACTTGGCTCAATCGTTGCCTGTAGATGCCCAGGACAGGACAGGACCTTGTCCTGGGGGGTCACCCCTGGAGGGGACACGGCAGCGGTTTGACACTGAACCCCCGGGAGGCTGGTGAGCAGCTCTCAGTGGGTGCTGAGGGCTGGAATTGCTCTGGAGAGGAAAGTCCAGGGCACGGGGTGAGCACCGGGGCTGGGGGTTCCCCCTCCAGGGGGGGACCGCAGGCGCTGGGCACGCAGGGATGGGGTGAGATGGCTACCCCATAGGGCCCCACATTTCCCTCCCCACAGAAGCCCAGCCCTGCTGCTGGCTGCCCAGGATAATAGGATTCAAAATGTTTCCATGGGGCGGGGGGTGGGGGGGGTGGATGGGGGAGAGTTTGCATTTTTTTTTTTTTTTTTTTTTTCCCCCTTCAAATTTCCATACCTTGGATTTGATCGGGCCCTCTGGGGACCACGGTGCCGTTTGATCTCATTTTGTGTTCCATTTCTGATGTTACACCTTGTCATGGTGTATTAAGTGCCATCAAGCTCCGTAATGCAGTGACACGAGAACCTGATGCTACATGATCGACAAAAATATGCTCGTCCCCCGGGAGATGCTGACAGTGTCATATCTGCCTCCAGTTCCCGCCATGTGCAAAAGGCACAAACCCCCTTTCATGGCAGCTCCGGTGCTTCTGCCTGTACAGTCGAGCGGGGGAAGCTGAATTTCGTTAAATCTGATGTCCTGGAGCCTGACACCTGCAGAAAATGAGGCCCCCAATTAACAGCCAGAGCTGTATCCGGAGGTGGCTTATCCACCTCGGGGCTGTGGAGGAGCAGAGCCGCCGGCTGGGCAGGGACCCGAGCTGCTGATGGATGCGCACGTCTTCAGACGTTGATTACCTGCCCGTTTGCTGCAAATAAAGCCTTGAGGTGCTGCAAATTCTAGAAAAAAAAGAAAAAAAAAAAAAGAAAAAAAAATGCATATCAGCTACAGTGACACCCAGCCCCCCCCCCCCGCCCTGTGGAAGGAAGGGCACCTGGAGAGGACCTGGGGACATTTGGGGATGGGGACAACATCCACGTGATGGGACAAGCGGGAGAAGGACCAGCACGACGATGCTCCATCTGCACTGGGTGGGAGAGCATCACCCCCTCCATGGTCCCCCCCCCCTACACCTCTTCTTGGGGGATCCTCGCTGGTTTAATCCGCGGTTATTTCCCTTATTTCCCTTCGCCTGGGTTTCTTGACAATCGTTAATGTGCGAGTTGACTGATTTTCATGGTAATATGCTAAACAAGTGCCTCTTTCTCTGCGCAGCGATCCGGCGGCTCAGCCAGAGTCCCCCTGATAGACTCGCCGTACAATACCCTGATGTAGTGAATGTGGCGTGCCAAAGTAATTTCGAGTGAAATCCCAAGGGATTTATGTCAAGGACAAAATAGTGTATCCCATGGGTAAATATAGTTAGCACAGCTGCAAAACAGAATTTATTTCTTGTTTGCGATATCATTTTTAAAGTATGGCATAGGGAAAGCTTTAAAAATGAAATTATAGCATGCAATAAAAAAAGCTCATAGGCACTGTATTCAAATTATGCAACAGTAATATGCTGAGTTCATAAATAAACATCTCTTATTAACCCTTCTCATAGCAAAATGGTGTTTTTTCCCTTGAAATAAACAGTCAGGATGATTTGCCGGGGAGAACATCAGCAAACAAGGGTGAGCCATAGCTGCAGATGGTGTCGTTACCCGCAAAGCCGCGCGCGGGATGGACCGTGCGTGAGGGAAAAAGTGCCCGGGACGCCCAACCCCAGCCCAGGCGGTGGCCCCCGGGTGCCGGGGGGACGTGGGGGGACCTGGGGACTGGGCGGCAGCACCCCAGCCCCCACACAGGCAGCGCCCCCCTCCCTGAGTTATTAGGCCAAGCGCAAAGTGGCTAATCAATTTTGTTTGCATATGCAAGTGAAGACGCTGTCATTTCATTAGCTCAAGTAAGGACTCAGCACACTTTGTGCAGCTTCAATAATTCTCTTTAAAGTTATTGAGAAATGTATGCTTAATTATATTTGCATATGAAAAATAGGGTCTAATTAGTTTGATTGATTATTATTTTAACCTTAATGACATTTTGAGTATCTGTCCCAACTAATAGCAAATGTATCTCTAATAAATCACGAATTTTTATAGCATGGTCTATCGAGCTTCCTTTTGAAATATATTTTATTAATATACCAGAATGTATTGAAACTGAAACAAGTCAAACAACTGCTCATTTATTAAACCATTTAAATGTCAGTTTTATACAAGAGTAATATTACAGGAAATACGTTCCTATGAAAGACATCTGTAGGCCAGGGATACTCAAAATATTCGTTATTTTAGTGAAATATATTAAGGAAATAAAAATTCAATTATGTCATTTATTGCACTAAATAAATTTATATCGACTGGCGTAAATGTTTTGCATTAGCAGATGTTCTCTCCTGCAAACTCTCTAATTTTCCACAGCTGATCCCGTGCTGACGCTTCTCGCCCTCCCGTTGTCTCCCGCCATCCTGGACTTTCCAGCGGGGACCGGCGTTTTCCGGAGCTCTGGGACCAGCTCGGCTTCGGGGAACACGAGGAGAATTCCCAGCCGGAGCCGGTGTCCGACTCGGGGCTGCAGCATCATCCCGGCCACCCACCCGCCATCCCCGGGGAAATAAGGAGCAGGGGCCGCTTTTGTACCATCCTTGATTGAAATTCTTAGGCGGCGGTGGTGTCCCTGCCATCAATGCCTTAATTAGAAATTAGGATAGTCACATTGGCATAAATTAAATCAGACTAAAGATGATTAACAAAGTAATGCAAGAAATCATTAAATTAAACCACTGTGCCAAGTCCACTGCTGATCTATCACAAATTTGGGCTGCTAATGAGGTCTTAATTAGTAAGTTAGGTCGAAATAATTCATGTCATTCAATTCGGAGAAGACACTTTATTTTTTCTCCAAGACTCGATGCAAATGGATCAACTAATGGGGCCATAAATAAATAAATAAGCAAACAGCATCCCTGTGTTATCAAAACTCTGCCTACGGAAGTGGCAAACGATAATTTGCCAAAGAGTCGTTAGTCCCCTCGGTGCCCAAAGCGTCCAGCCCTGTTATCTGGCATCTCGCCTTCTTCACGGCCTCTGGGCTGAGCCTGATGGGGTTTTTGGGGGTGGAAACAGAGCTTTTTTGCTTCCCAGCTCTGGGTAACAGCGAGTGGGTTCGGCCGGGATGGGCATCAGGGTGGTTTCCCATCTAAAGTCCATCCCTGCCAGAGACCAGCAGTGAAAGCAAGTAAATGTGTGCAAGGGCAAGTCAGCCGGAAAATTTTCTAAGGAGCCACAGTGTGGTTGAATTGCTCTCCCCTTTCTCCCCTGAAACAGTAGAAAAATAGTATCTTACTTTATTTTGGTTTTATATAAAATTTTGGGCCTGCTGAGACAGAGAAAAGGCAGGGTTTGTGTGAGGAGCAGATGCAGAGAAGCCTCGGGAAGGCTGGAAAAGACCCTGCGCGGGCAGCAGGAGGGACAGACAAACCCTCTCCTGCCCTGGGAAACCCAGCGCAGCCCTTCAGAGCGGAGCAGAGCCAAGGGCTCTCCCCAACCCCAGTAAATTGTTTCTTCCTTGCTTCGCTTTTCCATTTTCAGGTATTTTCTAGCCCGAGACATCACACATTTCTGGGGCAGACATTGCAGTGGTGCTTGCACGGGCCCCGCATGCTGCTGCTGTAGGCACAAAGAAAATAAGATTTATTTAAAAGTGGACTGAAATGTCCCTTTTGAACTTGTTCTGTGCTGCTCCCCACGCCTTTTCCCCCCTCCATACTGTACGGGCAAACCCTCCTTTTCCATCACCTCCTGCTTCCCCGCTGATTCACAGGACACCGCGGAGAGAAAAACACAACCTTTGGGCAAACCGGGCAAAATCCAGCCCGTTTCTCCCCGAATCCCCACGCCAGCGAGGATACAGCCCTGGAGGGTGACACCTGGAGGGTGACACCTGGAGGGTGCTCATTTGCAGCCAGGTTGCCTGATGACATTGCCACTGGCAACAAGACACCAAGGAGCTTGTCTCTCTCCAAGAGGACAGAGCCCGGGGACCTCCCTGGAATGAAGATGCTCCAACTCGAGCTATTTCTTCCACTAAAGAAAGGGATGAGAATAAAACTGAGAGAGGGCTGGAAAGGCATTTTAGTTGCAAAACTCTTCAGGCCAGCATTTTAAAAAGCGCAGAACAGTGATGCAGCCCCTTCCCCTCACCCTGCAGCCCAGGGGGGGATGCTGCCCGGCGCCCCGATGCTCAGCAGCCATGGTGGGGCAGTCCCAGGTCCCCGGCAGCAGCGTGTGGCCCCACTGGGTCACCTCGCCGGAGGAGCAGCGGCTGTGCCACAACAGGGCTGCAAGTGGCAGTGTCTGCAGAGTAATAAAAATCAGAGAAAAGCAGTCAGAGCAACTGCCAAGGAGGAGATATCTGAACGGGCTGCTGGCTGGGAAAGGGGAGCGTCAGAGAGGTGGGAGACGTGTCCCCTGGGGTGGTGGGGACCTGCCAGGCTCCTCGGGGTCCCTGAGGATGAAGTTGGTAGAGAAAACCCCTGAGGAGGTGTGAAGGAGCTGATGGGTAGATGCAGTGCCTGTAGGCACTGAGGGTTACTGGTGGATGTGGACACCAGGCTGGGGTGATGTGATGGATGTAGGAAAGGTTCAGAGCAAGGTTCTTTTTCATCTGAAATGAGATGTTCATTCAGGCTGGACACCAAAATTATCCCATTCTCCCTTCTTTACGACAACAAGAATTGGGCTTTTAATGGCTGAGATGTTTTTGGAAAGCTCAGCTTTGCCTTCCCTCTGCCTTTTGCCTCCAGCCCTGGACCTCACAGAACGCGTGGCCAAAACACAGAAATAAAGAGCAGAACAGCCACCCATCACCCCTGCCCAGGGGCCGGGTGCTTCCCACCCTCCCGGCTGCTTCCCACCCATCGTGTCTGTGCTCCTGCAGCCGAGCATTCCTGGTCTTCCCGGCCAGCACCCCCTCGCTGCAGCTGACAGCCACGCTGAGCTGCTTGGGCAGAAAAGTATTGATTTTCTTCTTTTTCTTTTTTTTTTTTTTTCCTTTGCAAACAGACCCAGCCGCAAGAGGAGGGCTGGCAGGGCTGGGTCCTGCCAGGGGGGTCGGGATGCCTGGACCCAGGG
>QJSC01014800.1:2329077-2486577 GCA_003697955.1 Calidris pygmaea | reverse complement strand
CCATTGCCCTGAGCACGGCCCTGCGTGCTCCCCAGGTGAGCAGGATCACACCACCCCATTCCCAAATCCACCCAGGACACACGGTGGCCAGTTGCACCAGTTCCTGGGCTCCTTTGGGACACTGGGAGTGGTCCAAACGCATCTTTGGATGCATCCGAGTGCATCTTCCAGCACAACCTCTCCCCGGGGGTGATGGGGGGAAGAGAGAGTTGGAAGCGAGAGCAATTCTGGATCTTCCTGAACTTAGGGCTGTCCCTGTTTGATGGTGGGTGCTGATATATAATGGCTATATATCAGCATTATGGCTATATAATAACCCAGCATTATTCTTTTGGTCTGGATTTTGCTTTTCCTTGTGGGGTTTATGAGACGCAGTGCCTGGCCTTTCCCCAGCCCCAGGGTACTGGGGTGCTCCGGACGGGTCAGTGGCTGCTGCCCCCAGCTCTGTTGTGCCCACCCCAGCTCAACTGGGCTTACTGGTATGGGAGAGGCGGCACAGGAGCTGCTGGCAGTCAGGTCCTTGGATAAACGGAAAGCGGAATATGATCTGCTGTAGGCAGAGCTGGAAATGGCAAAGCGGTGACGAATAGCATTGCTATGGTAACTCAATCAGTTAAAGTCCTCTGGCTCAATCCACGCCCGTTACCAGCCAGGCTGGGAGCAGAGTTAGGGAAAAAATAGAGACGGGAAGAGCGGGAGATTAACTCACCTGAAGACAGCGAGTGCACCAGGCTGATTGGATTAATCGCTGCAGATGACTGGAGCTCTATTTAGAAAGCAGTGTTTTAAAAATATGCAGAATTTTAATTACGCGTTGACACACACTTTATTCCTAATGAAGAAGAACTTGACAGCAAGGGCAGGTGCCATTAATTACGGCTTCTCACAGTGCTGGATCTCACCGCCCCAGCGAGGAGCTGGGGAGGACCCTACGGTCCCCAGGCACGGTGCTGGTGGGCTGGCCCTCTCTGTTGCAGGCTGCCCAGTTTGCCCAGTTCCCCCAGTGCCAGACCAGTAAGTCAGCCATGCATGTTGAACCTGGGTGGGATGGAGCAGAGTTTCAGCCTGGCAGTAAGGAAGATTTCTTTATTCTGCTATTTGAATATTATCGAGAAGAAGACAGGGATTTGGGGAGGATGTTTGTAGAGCTCTCAGCATTATTACTTTTTAGTCCCCATTCCCCACACCCAGCTGTGCCCCAGTGAATCCCAGACAGAACCAGTTTGCTGCCAAAGAGGCAAATCGTGGTGAGTGAGCCTTCCCCAGGGACCCGCTGGGCTCGCTGCCAGGGCACCGTGGCTACCGAGCAGCTTGCCAAGGGGAACTTCTTAGTGCCACTGCCTTTTTGGCCCAGGTTTTCTTAGGTTTTATAAAAGTAGCAACAGCCCTTTCGCTGTGAGACAGAGCCTGAAGCAGCAGGCAGGGCGGGTGACTTTAGGTGGGTTTGCTTGTTCATCTCTCCGCGTAGTGAACTGGTGCTTCTAAAACACCCCAGAAATGATGGTAAATGTGTTTTAAAATTTTGTGACAGTGCATGCACAAATCACCAATTAAAGACTCCCTAAGTGCCCATTAACATGATAAGTCGTAACAGCTCCAAAAGAGACATTATTGTTTATCACGTCAGCGACCCGTGGATTAAGGACTCCCCAAGTACACATTGACAGGGTGAGCAGAACATCTCCGGAGCTGTTCTGCCGCACTCAGCTGTGGAGAATGGCAGCACTTGGGAGCCTCGGCAGCACCCAGCCCTGCTCATCCTCATCATCACCCAGCCTTACTCCTCATCATCACCCAGCCCTGTCCCTCCTCATCATCACCCAGCCTTGCTCACCCCCAGCAGCACCCAGCCCTGCTCCTCCTCAGCATCACCCAGCCCTTCTCAGCCTCTGCATCATCCAGCCCTGCTCAGCATCAGCCTCACCCAGCCCTGTTCATCCTCATCATCACCCAGCCCTGCTCACCCCCAGCATCACCCAGCCTTGCTCATCCCACATAGCCTGGCTGTCTACAAAGTAAATATTTTCACTAATTTGGACAGTAGAGCCTTCTATAAGTGCAGTTTTCCCAAGCATTAGAAGAAAAGTTAGGCCTGTGTCGCTCAAACCAGGACACATGGGTACACACTGCTTTAAAACAGGCTTAAAAAATCAAGTCTCATGATTCTCCTCACCCTACTTCTGCTCATCCTGCCTCATCAACCCACAACAGTTTGAGCAGGAATTTGATCTGTTTTGGAGCCACCGAAAACTATTGCGCTTACTGGTTTCTGACATGGGTTTTTTTTTCTCTTTTATTTGCAAATAGTATCGGTTTGCTCTTAAAAATCTTCACTTTGAATTGAAAAGCACAGTTTTCCCGAGCCAAAATATTATAGCCAAAAATGGCAGTATTTCTCAAGACCTTCGCTTCTGTGGCATCACCTTGCTCAGTTCCTGGACACACCATCCATGGGATCTCCCACCCTTCTGAAGCTCATGTCCCAGGCTCCTGAGTTTCACCCGGGAGCCAAAAGTCTCCATTTCCAGCGATGCCCGTTTCTCCTCTTCGCTCCCACTCTGCCACGAGCTCCTTGGCCATGGCCACGAGGGAGGAGGAGCAGCAGCAGCACCCTGTCCCCTGCCCTTCCCCAGCACCATCGGTCAGGGACCCCAGCAAGCCCAGGGGTTACCGGAGCCAGCCCCATGAGAGCGGGGGCTCCCTGGGAAGCGCTGGAGCTGCTCCCAGGAGGGTCCCCAACCCCAGGCAGGGGATTTGTGCTGTCTTCCCATCAGGATCCCGCCCGGCTCTGCCTTTTCCCGGCGGTGGGGGTGACCCGGCTGTGGGCACCGCTCACCCGGCGGCAGGAGCCGAGCCGTAACGGGGGAAGCCTGCAGTTTGCTGCTCAAAGCGTAATGATGTCTCTTAATTTCCAGCCACGCTCATTACAAGTCAGGCCAGCTTATTATACACAATATACAATTTGTGCAGGGAGCGCGAATTCCCAGGCCTATAAACATCCCATTTCCAATTCCAGATGCACTGACAGAGTTGTATGGTTCAATTTCTACTTAAACCCTCATACGCTGTCTAGTCCCATGAAGAGCTCTCGGCTTTAGTCTGCTCATCCCAATTATTGTCTCAGGACCTTAAGTCAGGCTGGATTCAGCCTGAATTCCCCAAATCTCTCCATTAAACAGATCTCTTCTTGTTAGAACCTATTTATTCGAGATGCAAATGACAGGCTCACTACCCAATTGAAATCATTTTCATCCAGAGCCAAATAACACACTTTAGTCTTCTTGGCATGAAGCAGCGAGCTATTAAAAATGGGAAGGAAATACAGGCAGGCTACTTCATTCCTAGCTTCAGGCCTTCTTCATCAATATTTTACTTAGGGAGCCACAGCTCCATTTTAATGTGAGTCCCATAACCAGCCAGATGGCAGCTTTCTCTGCGCGGAGAGCGGTGGCCAGGAGCCGAGAGCACCATGGTACCTGTTGAAGCCAGCTCCGGCTGCAGCCCTGCACCGTGGATGGGCAAAGCAGAGCCCCACAGCCTCGGTGGCCCTGATACCAGCCCTAAATGGCAGCCCTGGAGCGGCTCTTGGTGGCCCAAAAGTCCCTGGCTCCAAAATGTTGGAGCTTTCCAGGGAAGGGGAACCAGGAGCCTCGGGGCTGGTGCAGCGCAGGATGGGGCTCAATAGAGGATGCTCACAGTGAGATGGGGGGATCCCATCTCTGCCACTCACTGAGACATGGTTTGACCTTGCAAAAAGTGCCAGAGACCCAGGCCCTGAGCACCAAGAGATTGCACCCAAGCCCCGAGTTTTCCTCAAGTCCCTCCCGAGGATGGGAGTCAGTGTCCCGTACCCACCTGTGGCTTGTTTGCTGCATGAGAGGAGAACCAAAGCAGCGGTGCGGGAGGGAGGAGGCAAAGTCAGGGCAGGGGTGGGCAGCCCAGGGATGGTGTCTCCATGCCCACTGCCGAGCTGGGGCGATGAGGGCTCCACGCTGGAGATCTGCTGCCAGCGGCTCCCAATGTGCCCCCAGCCCCTCGGGAAGGCTGTGGGGCGCGGGAGAGGGAAGGCAGCCGGTGGGGAGATAGCAGGCTCCGTTACAATGGAAGAGGAGCGTGTTATTCGATCCAAGAGCTACAGGAGCAGAGATGAATAATGAGTCTACAGCACTTCCACTTGTTTTCCTCAATAGTCAGACTTGGCTTCTTTCCCTTAGATCCAATACTAACAAAACTGTATTTGAAATTCACCCAAGTGTACAGTAACCATGCCAATGTGTTAGCAACTTACTTCTGGCACACTGCTGGTAACATGTAATTACACCTGACACCATGCTATTTAGTGTATTTCATTCAAATTAAACAGTGCGCTTTAGAGTGTTTAAAGGCAATGTCTACTTTAAGCCTCCTAGAAGTGCACGGCGTGTGCTTTGTGCCAAAAAAAATGCACACACACACACGCACACACACATGCACACAGATGCAGACACATCGCCTGGGCACTGGCTGGGTTCTCCAGGGGCAACAGATCCCAGCCCAGCCTCACTGGTCCAGTCCTGGTGATGGTCCCACTGGGGTCATGCCAGGGCATCCCTGTGATGTCCCCTTTTCCACAGAGCTCCTGTCCCAGCCCCAACACGAGTCACCCAAGGAGAGGCACCATCCAGGCTCCCTGGGGCACAGGGACCTGCAGGAGAGGCAAGATGGGACACATTCTTACTGGGATGGGACACATCTTTACTTGGATGTGGGTCTGGCACAGCACAGGCTGGCAGCCAGCATCCCCTCCGGTGGGGGTCTCAAACTGAGAGGCCTCCTGGCCGCAGGATGATGATGACACCAAGTTGTGCCATCGACTGCTGCCTTTGCAGATGAGATGGGTAATTGGACTAAACGATCTCCAGAGGTCCCTTCCAACCCCATGTCATTCGGTGATTCTGTAATCAAAGCTCTCACTCTGGGCGCTGGTGCCAAGGATGGTAACGGGAGTCGGAGGCAGCACATAACGAACCCATTCACATGCTAATGACTGGGGGGAACAGGAGGCTTTGCAGAACCAACTCACTGTTGCCTTGGGAACCTTCCCAAACGCCACGCTGTGTCCCAGCAGCCATGCCCGCGCTGGAGAGGGGCTAACTCGGCTTGCAGACATGCCGGGACATCCTCCTCCTCTGGGTAAATCCACATGAACACCCCAAAAGCATCACTTCTGTCCCGTCCCAGGGAGATGCAGCGCTCGGGAGGGTGGTGCTGGCAAAAAGCTGTGAGGGATGTGGGGAGAAGGGTTTGCGGTGCCGGTCCCTTCCCACCTGTGGGGACTGAAGAGCGGTGCCACCGTGCCCTGTGAGGCACTGCGAGCTGGGAGCCCTACGTGGCAGCAGCAGTGCTCGGTCCCTCTTCTCCCTGATATTCTCATAAGAGCCCCTGGCACTCCGGCTGCTGGCCGCCAGGCTCCTTGGTATTATATATAGAAAGTTAACAAGGATCTGCAGAGCAATTGTGAAGTAATGGGAGCTTTTAAGGGTTTATTTTATTGAAACATTTTAACATTAAATCTCCTGTTAGACCAGCAATTTCTATTTCGATACTTTAAGCTGTTTCTGTACTTGTCACTGAACCTGAAGGGGGGCAGACCGGGGCTTAGAGCTGGGTCCTGCACCTTGCAGAGCAAAAAGAGACTATTAACTTGTAACTAATGCCATTAATAACACCCTCGGGCTCTTCTGCCTCCCACCGCCCTGCTGTGCTCAGGAACCGTGTGTCCCCTCCAACTGCAGCCGCTGTGGAGCTCCATGGATGGGACCATGGACATGGGGACAAGGGGACATGCTGGGGAGGAGAGCCTGACCCTCCCAAGCAGGTTGTCCTCAAGCTCTGCCAGAAGCAGCCGGGATGAGGGCAGCTGAGGGGGGGCACAGGGATAGGTTTGTTCCCCAAAACCAGGGTGCCTGGTCCCACTGAAACCTCAGGTCCATGCCCAGCCCTGCTGCCTGTATCACCGAGCACGGCAGCTCCACCAGGCTTCGATGATCTTCCCTTGCTTCTCCCTGCTTCCTGCGCCTCTCCTGCCTGGCAGGTATATTGAATTGCTCTCCTGAACGCATATGAAGTGTATGAAATGTTATAGAACAATAAATACATTTAAAAGATGGGGATGCAGCGTGTCAGCCAAGTAATTTCCCCTCTGTAAAAGGAGCCGGGAAAGGGAGCAGTGAAGTTGCTGCGATCCTATTTCAGACTTCATACAGTATCTGCAATAACATCAGTGCAATCCAAAAAGAAACAATACATAGTTTATGAGCACCTTAAGTGCCTGTTGTACCTGTATTTACTCCATTAGGTTGTGTCACATTGCATTTGAACTGGAGACTTCGCATCTCAGTCTGTTCGCCGCGCTGCGTGAGGCGGGAGAAGTCGTCCCCGGTGAAGGAAGGATCCCGCAGAGCTTTCCTGCCATCACGATTGCTGAGGAAATCCTGGCACTGCAGTGGGCAGTATCCATGGTGGGCAGCATCTATGGTTGGCATCATCTGTGGTGGGCAGAATCCACAGTGGGCAGCATCCATGGTGGGCAGAATCCATGGTGGGCATCATCCATGATGGGAAGCATCCATGGTGGGCATCATCTGAGGTGGGCAGCATCCACAGTGGGCAGCATCCATAGTCAGCAGCATCCATGGTGGGCAGCATCTGAGGTGGGCAGCACCCATGATGGGCAGAATCCACGATGGGCATCATCCATTTGGGCCAGCGCAGGCCCCAGACAGGAGACATGGCAGAGCAGAGCACGGCCGGGGACAGAGAGGAATTTCACAGGGTGGGTGTCCACGGGTGGATTCCTGCCCCAGGGAGAGGGGGAAGATGAGCAGAGGACATTGCCCGAGGGGCACCATCCCCAGCCCCCAGCTGCGAGGTGGGGTCCGGTCCCATTGCAGGGGGGTCCACACTGCCCATGGAGTTTGTCACAGCTCTGCTTGTTGTCACTATGATCTCCCCGGGATGGCGACTCATCTCAGCGTAGCAGTTATCCTTTGAAATAAAGCAGCACAATTAAAAGCACGCTAAAAGTATATTACTCCTGAGCCCAGCTTTATGGCACGCCGTGCTCCAGCCAGCGGCTCCAAGTGGACCCTTCCTCCTCCAATTCCACACATTCTTAGGGATAATAAGCTGCCTGCACTTAAAAAAAAATATAGCAAGAGTGTCTGAATGCTCTGAAGGGGACAGGTTGTCAACCTTTAGTGCAGCTGGTGGTACAGCGAGGCGTGATTTATTAGTATAAGGCAGTGATCTGCATGTGATGGATAATAGTAGTTCATTATAAGGCTGAAGTAAAAATTAATTGCAGCACATCAGAAAAGGTCACAACTCCCTCACTAAACTTTATAGGAGCAGTCAAAATACAGTAGAGCAAAATAGAAAGGTGATAAAAAAGTAAGTATTCTGAAAAAAATAGATATGTAGGTAGATAGGTGGACAGAGAGATGGATAATTAGATAGACAGACGGAGTGTGTGCGTTACAGAGGCAGATGAGAAGACATCTACCGTCCAGCTTTCTCTTCCACTCCACACCATCGTGTCTTGAGCTTCTCTACTGCAAACACACACAAAGAAAAATGCAAATTAGGGCAAATAATAACCAAAGACGCATTTGAGGTACTATTCAACTGGAATGTCAGGAAGACGCGTTCGCAATTAGCATTTCACAGTTCCTGCTGCATTCCTGGGTTATACAGGTCTGTTCTGAGCACAGAAATAAGCCCAAACGAGAGGAAACGGCCTCAAGTTGCGCCAGGGGAGGTTTAGGATGGACATTATGAAAAATTTCTTCATGGAAAGGGTTGTCAAGCTTTGGAACAGGCTGCCCAGGGCAGTGGTGGAGTCCCCATCCCTGGAGGTATTTAAAAGCCGGGCAGACGTGGTGCTGAGGGACATGGCTCAGCGGTGGAGTTGGCAGTGTGAGGTTTATGGTTGGACTTGGTGATCATAAAGGCATTGTCCAACCTAAATGATTCTCTGATCCCGTGATTTTAGAGTTAATTGACACAGCAACAAGACGGGTCAGCCCTGGCTCGGCAGCGTTTTTGTACTCGGCATTTCTCTGCAGGGGTGCAGTGGCCACCACGGTGCGGGCTCTGTGCTGTGTCATCTTCTCTCAGAGCAGGAATCGGGTGTTATTTAGGAACATCACCAGTGGTAGGTCTCAGCACTGGCTTGTGAGCAGCTAATGAAAGGATAAAATTTGCTGAATAAATTCCCCATGGTGTTTTTTTTTTTTCCTCCTCGGCTTTGGTGGGTTGGGATGGGGCAAGACAATAAAACTTTTATTTATGCCGGGCTGTAAGCTGGTCTCTGCCAGCGGGGAGAGATGAATGATCTCCCGAATGCCGCGTTGCATACTCTCCCCATGAACCCTGCTAATATTAGTTTGTCCAAACGGTAAGGCCCTGAAAACAAGAGCTGACAAATGGAAACCAAAGCAGGCACTTGACCCTCCTGACGTGGAAGCTCCTCCAGAAGAGCCTGGCATTTCCAGCGCCGCCTCCATTTGCTGAATGTTGGTGACGTTGCTGGGCTCTGACACATGCCCTTGGGCTCTGCAGCTCCCAGGGGTAGGGGTTCAGCCCCTGGGTTGGCTCCTTCGCTCCTGGATGGAGAGATAGATATTGATTATATATATATGCAATATATAGATAGATAGTAATTGCACCATGCTGCTGGGCAAGCCCAGGGTGGGACAGGGCAGTGCCTGCTGCCCCCCAGCCAGCTCCTGTCCTCCTGCGGCTACTCCCTCTCTCCAGCTGAGGGTCCTGGTGGGCTCCAAAGGGCTGGTTTGGTGCTGGCAGAGCTGCCCATGGCACCAGGAGGGGGGAACACTCTGAGCAGCAGTGCCCGTGGTGGGTAAAGTCCAGCCCAGTGCTGTCACTGGGGTGGGCATAACAGAGAAGGGGTGACATGAGACCTTTCCTCCAACCCTGCACCCCAGGATGGCATCTCCCCCTCTTCTCCTCTGCAAATGCCCCAGAACAGCCCCCTGACCTGGCTCGGTGTGACACAAGGTCCTGGCAGAGCTCCTCTTGTGGGTCCCCCTTGGGAATCACTGCCACCAACTCTCACCGCCCCCCCCAGCCCCAACCACAGGACACGGGGACAAGCCGGCCGGGACGGTGGCACCGCCGGACCCCAGCCACTGGGGCTGGGGACACCCCATTCACCAGGGACCCTCGATGGGGCTGATCCTACTGGTCACGGGCAACTCTTTGACCCCACAGAGAAGGTCACAGCGTGCACCGGTGGGGGATGAAGGTGGGAAAAAGGTGAAAAAAGCTGGAGCCATTGGCGTGAGGAACGTGCCAGATGTCCCATCACTTCAGCTTCTCAAATCAGTGTCCCGGCACAGCGCAGGCTGCAATTAAGAGGGGACACACACTTTGAGCGCTGCCAAGGTGAAGGGGTGACCTTGACAATTTTTGTAGATGATAATTTCTAAATTTTAACAATAGGTGGAGGGGAAAAAAAAAGAAAAAAAAGCCATCTAATTAACAAACCCACACAGCATGGCACGGTACAAACTTTGGGGCGATTCCATCTTTCTTTTGTTTCGGTGATTTCAGAAGAACATGAACCATCCAATTACCCAATCATTTCTACACTGTCTGAGTAACAGCTCAGAAAGGGGAAAGGTCAGCACATTCCAGAGAGCAGGACTAAAATGCCTTCATTTTCTCTAATATCTGTCTGTTTAATTACTGGAACAATTGTTTGAACATTTTAATATATTAATTTAGCAGAAGGATAATTGTATGATTACAAATTCACTTTGGCCATGATAAACTGAAAAGCCGGAGCTTGTGCTAAAATGAAATACTGAATTTGTAGGAAGAAAAAAAAAAAAAAGGGGAAGAGGGTGCGTGTTGGATTCTCTTCCTCCCTCCCCACTGTGCAAAATGCTTCATTAATCCCAAGCCCAAAAAGCTGAGCTGGGAAGAGGGTGCTGGTCCCACTGGGATGGGGAAGGCACTGGGTTTAGGGCACCTGGATGGGCTGGGAAACACCAGGACTGAAATGGGGAAGCAAAAGCCACAAAAGCAGAGAGATTTGGGAATTTCTCGCTGAGCTTCTCAGGGGGAGTTTGATCCCGATGCTCCTGGGAAGGGGTTAGCGTTGAGTTTTTCATTTTCCCCTCCCAAAAAAGAGCCTCACAAGCAGTGAAACATCAACACGAAGCACTCGTGTTTTGACGTTTAACAAAGCATTTCAGATTTTGTTTGAAATAGTCCATATTGATATTTGCTTAATTTAGCGTACAAGTATGTAAACAGAGGTCAGCCCTGAACCCTCCTGTTTTGAAACAGCTGAAGTGAAACATCTCTGCGAGCTGAGCGCTGGGGACTTATATTTACTGAAAAGTGAGATTTTCATCTCAGTCCTGTCAAGGACTGGCCCCAGTTTGCAGCCTCCTTGCCCCGGTGCTGGGCAGGACGCAGCTGCAGCCCCCAGGAGAGAGAAGGGCTGGGGTCCCCGTGCTGCTGCAGCCCCCAAAGCCCTACAGAGTTGGGGGGCAGGTTTAGCCAGAGGGTTTTTCCCACAACAACAGCCTCACGCCCAGCCCCTGCACCCACCTTAACCATGATGGGTCCCGCGATGCTCCGTTGCATCCCGTCCCGACCACGGTGGTGGCCCGGGGACCTGCTCGGGCACGGGTCTGGGGTCCCTGGGGACTTCCCTGACCCCAGGGGTCCCAAGGAAGCCAGGCTGCCGGGTGCATCTCCCTCGCACAGCTCAGCTGGCATTTCTGCGAGAGAGAAAATTGGTCTTTAACAGCTATTCATAGAAATGTCACCAAGTGTAAACACCGGGTAACCTTTGCTTCTCTCCTCGCTCCTCGGGGAACGAGCAGCAAATTCAATAACACAGCCAGCGGTTCCTAAATGATATCACCTCCCGTTTTAAGTAAATTAGTATCAAATCCATCTGGCCTGGCGCCTTCGCTGGCC
This sequence comes from Calidris pygmaea, assembly GCA_003697955.1. NCBI lineage: Eukaryota > Metazoa > Chordata > Aves > Charadriiformes > Scolopacidae > Calidris > Calidris pygmaea. The sequence goes on along the minus strand of QJSC01014800.1, from coordinate 2,475,582 downwards.
TTCAGATGGAGGCACCTCTGTCCTCCAGGGCCATTAGCAGACGCTCACACAGCCCCTCGCATCCCGGCTGCCGGTGTCCCCGCTCGGTCCCAACTGCCACCCCGACCATTGGATTCTGCTGCCACCCCTGCCCGGACCCCACAGGGCTGATTGTAATGGGGATGGGGGTCCAGACAGGGTGGGGGTCCCTCTGCTAAAGGCTACAGGGACCCAGAGGAAGGGAGGTACCTGGGGCTCACCAGCCTGTCCCCACATCTCACGGGATGTTCTCGTCCCTCCCTGCTCACTGCAGGCAGCGTTCTTCATGCTGGTGTGGTTTTCAATTATCAGAGAAGTTCCCAGATTCCTGCCTTTGTCCAGTATCTTCCGAAGTATCTCATTCCAGACAACAATTATATAATCCATCCATGACGGGACGATCAGTCACACTCTAAATTAAGCATCTCAAATAAGGATTTATTAGAATTAATCAGACAATTAATGTATGGCCATTAAATAGAGTTTATTAAAATACATCTAAGTGTATTAACTATTTAATAGGATAGATATTGGTTACGCAGTTGGCAAAAGGCTTTGCAGTCCTCCTCTCCCTTCCGAATGTGGAGAGGCAGAACCATGAGGGGGGACAGGATCTGGGGAGACCCCATGGTGATGCCACCTCCCTGCAAATCACCCCACATGGGTGGCTGTAGCAACCAGGACCCCAACCGTGGCTGATCTCACCCTGCTATGTTGGGGGTGGCAATACTGGGGTGGTCCCCTACACCCCCGAAATGTCCCCAAGCCTGCAGCCCCAGGGACGGACAGGGGCAGGAACCTGGATGATGTTGGAAAAATGATGCTGACAACCTGCATGACCGGTGCTGGAGGGGATTCCTTACCCCTGGCAGACGCACAGAGGCTTCGGAGTGTTTGTTTTAACATAGGAATAATAATAATAAAAAGGCAGAACTAAAGCAGGCTCAGCTAAAGGGGCCCGGGGAGGCTGGAGGAGCAGGTCCCACAGGAGGGATGCTCTTTCTGCCCCAGGTTCATTCTGCGGGAGGGAGATGGCAGGATGCACCGAGGGTGAAAACCTCAGTCTGAGCTAAGAGCAGCCACCAGATCACTTTGTGGGAATCAGAGCAGCATCGTTACTGCCCTAGGAGATAATTAGCAGCCTTTTAAGTAATGCAGCAGTAAGAGGGCATAGCAGGGAGAGCCAGCCCGGCACATCTGGGTTCCCTCTCAGGGCTGTGCCCGTGGGTGGTGGGATCTCACAGTCTCTGCGGCCGGTAACAGCCCCCCCGGCCCCTGGCGAGCCCCCCCACCCAGAGCTCCAGCTGCATTTCTCTAGTTTACAGCTACATCATCAACTGGCATTTCTTCCTTCCCTCTTCCCCGCCTCTCCTCTAAAGCATCTCCCATTACCTCGAGTACCCGTTGCCAGCGACGCTGGATCACCCCATTTATACTTTGCACTTGAGCAGCGCTTTACATTTGCAAAGCAGACCTTAGCTAATTAATCAGATGTTAATGATTCTTCAAAGGTGCAGCAGACCAGACAGCTATCAATCCTTGCCTCTCCCTCTGTATCTCCCCCGCCTCCACAATTAGATTCCAGCAGATTTTCCTCCTACTTTGCTCTCTTTTCCCTGTGGCCCCCGGTTCGGGGGAAGGACGGCTCAGGAAGCATCCATCAACCCCGCGCTCTCATTACCCGTGCATAGTAAGCAGGGTTTGGCCACATTTACTGCTGGTAACTCCAGCCTGGGAGCACGGGAAGGGTAAAGCAGCGAGCACGCACAGGCAGGCTAACAGGCATTTGTTTTCAACTGAAAAAGCTGAACCTGTCCTTAGAAAAATGATGTGTCCCAGAAACATCCCACACTGCCCGCCCCTCACCTCGGTTTTCCAGGCGGGAGGGAAGGGTGGCCTTTCCCGTGTGTCCTTGGAAGGGAGGTGTGGGTGATGCAGCGGTAGCCCCATGGCAATTCCACCTGAAAAGGGGCCAGCAGCAGGGACAGGGAGCTGCTCCCCCTCGCTGGCTTCGGCACCTCTCCAAACAGAGCTGACCTGCCAGAAAATCCTGCAAAACCACCCAATTCCCCAAAGCGGGACCCAGCTCCTGCTGCCCTGAACCGGTAGGACACGGGTCCCATGGGACAAGGTGAGGGACCGCTTGCAGAAAGCACCCAGCAATCGAGTCATCACCTTTCATGGCCAGGGCCATCTCCAGGGATCCAGCACCGGCACAGGATTAGGCAAATCTCCTCTGTTCAGGTGCAACGTGTGATTAATCTCACCTGTGGGGGCTTCGCGCTTCCATTTCCTAATGAAAAAGCTGGGGGAGGGAGGAGGAAGGGGGAAAAGGGCAAAGCAAAAATACAGATCTTTTATAATATGCAAAAATATTCCAAGACAATGCAAATCAAGCAATTTAGCCTCGCAGGCATTCCTCTGCGCACCGTTATTAAAAGTTCCCAGGCTGGAATTGCAATTTCCAATCACAAGCGGGACCCAGGGCAGCCGGAGCAGGAGCCGGGGCCGGATGGACCTGGGGAGCACAGGGGAGGGTCGGACCCTGCCGTGCCCACAATCTGTCCACAGCTTTTTACACACAGGAACATCAAGTATTTCATTTTAATCTCCCACTGCCCCTTGTCTTTGGTGCAGGACAAACACTAAAATTGTGCGGAAAAGACCAAATTCCAGGGTGGGAATAGAGGGCTCCAGTTAACCCCCTCCCCAGCCCTAAACTGGGAAGCACTGGGGCTAACCGGGGAGGATGAGGGGAGCGTGGCCTGAGCGGAGGAGCAGGGGCACGGGAGGGCTAATTAGCCAGCAGCTGCAAGGTATTCTGAAGGAGCATATGAAATACGTAATTATAATTACAACCACAGCAAGTCGGTGAGCAGCGCGGGAGTGATGAACTCACTCCAGCAGTGGTGATACAACCTGACAGGCCCTATCACAGGGAACGTTATACCCAATTAGCAATTAACTGTGCTGCAACCGCTGCGCTAAACACCCCGCACCCAGCCGTCGGCTTGGGCTGGGAAAGCCTCCAACTCCCCAAATTCTCCATATTCCCCCCACCCCTGCCGCATTCTGAGCCCCAGGACCATGCCCCAGTGCTTGGACCCTGCTGGCACTTGTCCCATGATGTCCCTCCCTTTGCAGGCAACTGCCTGGCTCTTGCTGCCTGCACCGAGCCCTCGCGGCAGGGTCAGGGACTGGCTGGAGGTGTCCCTCGTACCCCATCTTCAGGCTGAGAGAGTTGAGGGGGCTCAGCCTGGAGAAGAGAAGGCTCCGGGGAGACCTTGGAGCCCCTTCCAGTCCCTCAAGGGGCTCCAGGAGAGATGGGGAGGGACTCTGGATCAGGGAGGGGAGCCCTAGGACAAAAGGTAACAGTTTTAAACTGAAAGAGGGGAGATTTAGATGAGATGTGGGGAAGAACTTCTTTGGTGTGAGGGTGGTGAGAGCCTGGCCCAGGTTGCCCAGAGAAGCTGTGGCTGCCCCATCCCTGGAGGGGTTCAAGGGCAGGTTGGAGGGGGCTTGGAGCAACCTGGTCTGGTGGGAGGTGTCCCTGCCCAGGGCAGGGGGTGGCACTGGATGACCCTTAAGGTCCCTTCCAACTCCCACCATTCTATGGTTCTTCAGACAGCCATCATAAATAGCTCCAATCGAGGCAAAGAAGCCATGAAAATGATGTGAACTTTGAAAAAAATGAAGTCGAGCTCTAAGGAAAAAAGAGGGAGACATCTCGGCTGAGATCTGGTGGAAGCGCTCAGTGCAGAAGAAGCACTAGGCAACCTCTTTGACCTGAGTAACAGCAACAGGATGAAAATGAATTGGAGAAAGCAGAAAGTCCTATGCTTAGGGACAGGTAAGGACAAAACCCTTGCCTTAACCAGTGAACTCAGCAGCTGTAGGCACCGTGAGGAGAGGACAGCCTGGTCTGACATTACAGTCCAAGGGCAGGAGCAGCTCTAGCTCCTGACTTCTCCACCATCACCTCCCTCCCTCTGATCTCCTCACTACCATATTTCCCCCCACACTGTTTTTGTAGGCATTGTAGTCAAGCAAAACATTCTCACCTGTGGCAGATTCCCACCTCTGTTGAGTGGGGAAGGGACCTTTTCACTGCCCTTTCTCCCTGCGACACTTTGGAGGGATCCTGGTCCCTCTCAGCTCCCCAAAATGTCCTTCATCCCCCGCCTCAGCCTTTCCGTGCTCATCGTGTACCTGGGCTGCGCTTTTACCCTTACCCTGGCAGCTCAGTCTCATCTCTGCTTTTACAGCCCTTTCCTTGTGCACCTGAACTCACTGAGAATCTTACAATTCTTGTAATTTGAGATTGCCTGTTCGTGTATATTAAAATCATTTCTTTAAGGAACTGGCTTCTTTTCTGTATGTATTTCTCTCAGTTTTGTTTCCAAGGATACTGTACCTATTGATTCTCTGAATTTACTCTTTCATAAAAATCCGCTCTTTTCACTTGGCTTTTCCTCTTTTTCAAGAGGAAATTCCTTCAAGGAATTAGGAATTTTGTTACTTCATGGCTGTTCCAGGACAGCCTGCTGCCTTCACATTCCCAACCCATTCCTCTGTTGATTAGACCCAGAAGATTTTCCTCTCCCTCTGTATTTATATCTTCTTCCCTTACAAACTGGTGCAGAGGAATTCAGCCAAGCCACTTGAAATACTCTAAAATTCCATTCACCCCTGGAATGAGGGGGTGAAAGGAGAGACAGAGGAAACCCCTTTTGTTGGGTCAAAAGAAAAGTCCGAGTTTGGAAATTCCCAGCCCCTGTCCCCGCTCCTGTCCTTGTCCCTGTCCTGCAGCAGGACCAGATGCCAGAGAGGCTCCGTGTCCCGAGCAGCCCCTGCCCGGTGCCACCAAAGGGCTATCAGGGAGTCATTTCCCCATGACATAAGAGACTAATGACGTTAGACTAATTAATAAGCAATGGCAGTGTAAACAATTGTGTCAAAGGGAATTTAATTATTGGCAATATAATATGATTGTGATTAATACAATTAGATTCTCTAATTGCATTAGTAAAACCAAAAACTAGCTCCAGGTCACTAATTTGATTGAAATTTCCAACTAAATGAGCTCCAGCCCTTCCCTCTCGCCTCCTGTAGGCAGGACCCACTGGCACCTCCTGCCCTTCAGGACAAGAACCCACCGAGGTTCTCCCTGGCCCCATGGCAGGTCCTGCAGCCCTTCCTGCAGCTGGGAGTGCGGGAACCTGCACCGGGAGGAGGCACAGCTGGCCAGTGGGAATCACGGAATCATAGGATGGTTTAGGTTGGAAGGGACCTTAAAGCCCCCCAGTGCCACCCCCTGCCCTGGGCAGGGACACCTCCCACCAGACCAGGTTGCTCCAAGCCCCCTCCAACCTGCCCTTGAACCCCTCCAGGGATGGGGCAGCCACAGCTTCTCTGGGCAACCTGGGCCAGGCTCTCACCACCCTCACACCAAATAAGTTCTTCCTAAGATCTCATCTCCATCTCCCTTCTTTCAGTTTAAAACCCCTTCCCCTCATCCGATGGCTCCCCTCCCTGATCCAGAGTCCCTCTCCATCTCTCTTGGAGCCCCTTTAGGTACTTTAGTAGTCCCCCCTTTAGGGAAGCTGACATCTCCCCATTTCTCACTGATCCCTGGACCACACCAGGTCGCTCCAGCCTGGTCCTACATCCCGCCATTGGCTTAGGGGAGCAGTGCCGCCTTTGAGGCAGGTGGAGATGCCCTCTGATGTCCTCCTACCTCACTAGGGAGACAAGCATCTCCCTAATACTTTTGCATTTTGCAGGGAAAAAGAAGAGAATGCTTCAAAAAATTCCTGGTGCCGGTTGTTCCTGCAGCAGCTGAGAGAGCCCGGTCCATCCCATCCATGTGCGCAGCTTTCGGAGGGCAGCAGCTCAGCTGGCTGGGCAGCAGTTCCAATTACTGATGATGAAAATCTAATTATTGACTTTAATGGGAGCTGAATCCAGCCTGAAGAATCCAGGAACAATTATCCTGGGTCCCCGTTCTATTAAACAGGAGCGATAGAACAGCTCCATCCCCCTGTCATGCAGAGATCAGAGCTTGATAAAAGCTGAATAAAAACTTTGTCCGTTGTGTTGTATTTTATTTTCTTCTAAATGCAGAAACTGAGGCAATGGCACTTAGAAGAGCTGAACTTGGCCTGGGGTGCTGGGAGCACACCCAGGGCAGCCATGGTTATATGGGTTCCTCTGTACTGGACTGTTATTTTACCGGAAAAAATAAAAAAGTGGAGCTTCATAAAATGCCACTTGTTTCTTGTGCAAGTTTGCCTCTGCAAAAAGTTCTCACGAAGAAGGGAGAACTTGCTGGGATAAGGATGACCTTTTAAGAACATTCTTCCCATATTGGCTTGTGAATTGTTGGAGTGTTATTCGAATGAACACAGCAAATGGGCAGGTAAATGAAAAACAGGCATAAGTACACACAGGAATGCACATCCCTGCTCAACGATACCTTTGCACGGGTTTGTGGGTGCCAGGACGTGATTTTTGGTTCTCTCCCGGCGCTGCAGGAAAGCTTCAGCCCCCATTTCACACCTTGCTGCCCCGTGGCCGTGGAAATGGGTGCAGGAGCCCCACGGAGGCATCACTGCCATCCCATGGGATGCTCCGGGCACCTCCTGCCCCCCCTGCCAGCTTGGGAAGGGGGGCTGCCTGCCCACAGCTTCCTGAGCTTCCAGATTTACCACTTCTGTAAAGTGTGTGAGAACTGAGACAATTTTTTTGAAGCTGTGTATTACCCACCCACTAAAGTGTGACGGCTCTTTGTGAGCTGCAGCGCTCTATCGTATAAAAGTAGTATTTAGGATCTATTTTCAAATTCATATTTTCTACCACATAGAACATAACGGCTCCTTGGGAGCCAATTTAATGATTATCAGATAGATACGTTTTTTGAGGTTTTTCATGTTGGTCTTTTTTAAGTCACACATTTATTTAGAGGCTATTTTAAAGATGTGCATCTTGTATCTGCACAGGATATCCCAGCCCTGGACCGTGATGCTGGGGCTCAGAGGAGGTGCCAGGGGGGCACACGGTCTCTCCGGGCCACCACGATTCAGTGTTCTGCCACCGAGGGGTGACCACCGACCTGGGGGTGCTCGGAGCCCGGGGAGCGAGGGAGCGTGGAGACCATCTGGACCAGGGAGAAAGGACTCATTTACTTATCCTGATGCTTCGTACTTTGTACTTTCATTCCTGCTAATTTTTTAAGGATTCTGTAGTAGCTTTCCCAGCATTTCACTATGTAATGGTCCTGATAATTTGGACTAATTGCCTCCCTAGATATTTTAATTTCATGAAATGTCTTCAAACATGTCTTCCCCAAAGCCTGAAGATGTTTCTCGTCCCGACCTCAGGTCAGCCTCTGCCTCTCAGAGCCGCGTGAGCTTTAACCTCCAGCCCCGACCGGGAGCCTGTCTGGGTGCTACAGGCTTTTGGGGTCACCCTCCTGTGAAACAGGATGGGAGTCACCGAGTCCCGCGAGGGGGGGAGCAGCCCCACGCCTCATTTAGTGCTCCAGCCCCTCTCTGTGCCTAAAATATGGCTTTAAACACCGTCTCTTTCATCTCTGACTCGTGTGATTAAAATTTGCCAGACTAATGATCCCTCTTTGCTGGTCTAATCACGGCTCTCTCTTCCCTTCTGGCACAGGGAGGTATCTGAAGCTGCGCTGGTGGGTTGGGTTGGTGGGGTTTTTTTCTCCCCATGTTCACATTAGAGTTTATTAAATTCCCATTCCAATCTTAACATATTAGGTTCCTAATCCCATTACAGCCAATTAGCCCGCTCTCCTTGCGTGTGCGGAGTGGGTGGGCTCGCAGCTCCTTTGGGGAGGGGAGTTTGGAGGTTGGGGCATCCCTGCTGCGGCCAGAGGCGATGCCGGGGGGTGCCATCCCCGGGAACGCTGGGGTTATTTCAGTGGCTGAACTAGGAGAGTTTAAGGCAACTGTCCTGTGCATTAATTGCAGAAATAGGGATAAAATCAGGCCCACGTTTTGGGGCCATGATGCTCCCTGCGTAACGCACAGTGCCGGGGCCACCAGGTCACCCTCCCAGGCAGGAGCACAGCGAGCCGCAGTGGGGCAGCAAGGGAAACAAGAGGACCTGCCTCAAAATAAAGGCAGAAATCCACTTTTGGGGACAAAATTTGCCTTTGTTTCTAGCAAAAAAACCCAGATTTATGGGTTAATAAACATCTACAGTTGGCCTCTGAAAAAATATACTCAGGTAGACAGGAATTATTCATTCAAATTAACTATAAATTAAGATCAGCCTAATTTACGTCCATTAAAATGGAAAAGCGTATTATCTCCCATTCAGAGGAATTTGTATTTGATGCAAATAGAACAAATTCAGAAACTTTAGAAATGTTCTCTGATTGTTCATTTGCATCGTTAACCAATGTAGAATGGGACTGTGATTTAAAAATGGGAGAACAGAAGGAACAATAATTAGTTATGTAAATAATGTGGCATTCTTGTTTATAATTAGTTCAAGAATAAAATAAAATTCACGCATGTCACAGGACTAATTTTCATATGCAAATTAACAATCAAAATTATAAACGGTAATAATGCAGTTTGGGAGAATGTGGCATTTTTAATTTATTAGCTGAGGCAGAAGCTAGAGCTGATTCCAGTTGACGTTGGGAGATTTCAAAGGTACCTCCGGGATGAGAAAAACATGCAAAAAAAGGGAAAAATGAGAAAGAAGGGCAGAAAATGGTGTGGTATCCACCTGTCAGAGTTTTTCTTGAAGGGAAGAGGATGCAAAATGTGGTGGGGATCTGGGGAGGATGTGACCTGCCCGCACGGAGAAGCTGCCCATGGAGGCACCATGGGTTGGGGCTGGTGACTTTTGGAGCTGGTGGCTTTTGGGGCTGGTTGACTCATGGGGCTGGCAGCTCAGCCTGCAGCTCCCTGCCGTGGGTCTGGCCACTGACATCGGGGCCAGGCAGCCCCTGCAGCAGGATTTCATTCTGAGAATGCTCATCCTTAACCAAAAAAACTGGAGGGATGGAGGAATGTTTTGAAATTGTCTCAATTTCCCGTGGTCTGTAACCACAGAGGAGGTCTTTCTTTTTTTCCAGGAAAATGTGGTAGGGAAGAAAACCGAGGCTGGAAACCCTTTCTGCTGTGGTCTGAGCTTCCACTGACTACCCGAGCCTCGAGGGATCTTCACCAGTTGGCAGAGTGGGTCCCACTTGCATTGCCCAACATCCAGGCCCATGGAAATACCCACTCCACACCATCAAAAAAGCCGGATTTCCACCCGTTCCTGCCAATCCCCACTTCAGACCCTGCCGTGATCAACACCAACAAGCTCTCTGCAGTGGCAGGAGCTTGAAACATCTCTTCCTTTCTGTCCCTGCTGTGGCTGAGGCCAGGGACATGAAGGTGACCCCAGGTTTTTCTACCTTGCTCCCATCCAAGTGACTTCCCTGCAACGCCGGTCCCTGGTGCCTTTGCTGAGGATGCAGCAGAAACCTCTGCTCCACGTCCCCGGGAACAGCTCAAGCCCAGGAATCCTTCAGGGTGAGCGAAGCTCTAGGAATGTAAGGGATTATTTGGTATTAATTATTAATTATGGCTTATCTTGCTTCAGAGTGTGGAACAGGAGTCAGAATCTGCATCAGGGAGGACAGGACATCTCGGGGAACAGTAATTCTTAGACTTCTCTCTTAAAATATGCTTTCCAGCTCAGCTCGACACTGGAGCTGAAATCTCTCAGTGGAGCAGTGGAGCCGAGACGAGCATGTTTTATAATAAAAGCAAGTACAGTAACTTTAATTAAGGCTCCTCAGCCTGGTGCTGCTGCAGCCCTGCAGGAGGGGAGGCAGCTCGGGCTTCCCTGGGCGAGGGCTGGGGGGTTAAGGAGTCATTTGGAGGGTGAATGGGTGACAAGTGAGCATCCTCCCAGCTCCCCCCGGCTGGGGTCCAACCTGGCCTTGAACCCCTCCAGGGATGGGGCAGCCACAGCTTCTCTGGGCAACCTGGGCCAGGCTCTCACCACCCTCACACCAAAGAAGTTCTTCCTGAAATCACATATCAATCTCTCCTCGTTCCATGTCAAACTCTTCCCCCTCATCCTATGGCTCCTCTCCCTGATCCAGAGTCCCTCCCCATCTCTCCTGGAGCCCCTTTAGGGACTGGAAGGTGCTCTAAGGTCTCCCTGGAGCCTTCTCTTCTCCGGGCTGAACCCCCCAACTCTCTCAGCCTGGTCTCACAGCAGAGGGGCTCCAGCCCTCCCAGCATCATAGAATCATAGCATTGTCTAGGTTGGAAGGGACCTTTAAGAGCATCTAGTCCAACCATCAACCTAACTCCGATTTAAAAAAACAAAAGAAAACAAAAGAAAACAAAAGAAAACAAAAGAAACCCCTCTCCACGGACTCCTCTGGACCTTTTCGAGTCCTTCAAGCCTTGCCCCTGAGGACAGACCAGGAGCACCAGCCCTCTCCAAAAGGCTGTAAAATGTCTCCCAGAAGACAATGTCTTTAAAACACTTGCAGAAGAAAACCGAAATCCCATTTCCAAGCCTCGCAAACTGGGTGCCTGGAACCAAGCGCTCACGACTGTTTACTCGCGTCACTTAGGCCCTTGGTTGCCAAACCACTGACTGAACCTTTCTGTCAATCCGACACTTTTAGGGTAATTTAACTTAATAATACCTTTGTCTGCACAAGCATTTGTATCTGAAGGGTTATTACCATAGGAGTTATTTTAGGTTGGTTAATGGTATGTAGTAGATTCTAAATTGACAGAGCAGCTTTGCAGGCTGCTGTTCAAAGTGTTTACCTTTCAAATCTTTCCCTCACTTTACAAAACTTACTACCCTTACCTAAAAGCGCCATCATAAATTATTAGCAATTTTCCCCCAGGTTCTCATGCATCATTAATCCTTTGTTTAGAAAGGAAAAAATCAAGCTGTCCAGGTCTTAATTGTTATCACTTTGAGAAGAGCCTGAAATGGGCGCTGGGGCCTGTTGGTTCTGTCAGAATTTTTTAACTTACCGTAGTTGATATTTAACTCATCGTATCGGGGGGATTCACAAGAAAAGACGGGGGGAGAAAGAAGTCTTCTTGAAAGAAGAAAGAATTATTATTGTGAAAAAAAAAATCAAGAACAGGGCAAGACAGCGGAGGAGCCCAGTCTCCCTTCCTGCTCCTCAGTGATGGGCTTTTAGGGAAATCTGTGGCTGCAGGAGGGCAAAGTTGCCTGTGGCCAATGGTCCCTGGCACCCATGCCATGAGAGAGAGGAAAAAATGGCATTTGTTGGGAGCATCCTCCATCCCCGTGAACCGTTCTCCCCACTGCCAACAGCACCGGCTTGTCACCAAAGCCAGGCTGGGGGGCTGCGGTGGGTGGCACCTCTGCATGGTGGCTCACACCTCTGCACGGTGGCTGGCACATCTGTACAGTGGCTGGCACATCTGCATGGTGGCTGGCACCTGCACATGGTGGCTGGCACATCTGCACAGCCTCATGACCAAAGGCAAGGCTGGGGGACTGCAGTGGCTGACACCTCTGCATGGCAGTTGGCACCTCTGTATGGCAGTTGGCACCTCTGCACGGTGGCTGTCACATCTGCATGGCATCTGGCACCTCTGTATGGCAATTGGCACCTCTGCATGGCATCTGGCACACCTGCACAGCCTCCTCACCAAAGCCAAGGCTGGGGCGTTGCAGTGACTGGCAACTCTGCATGGCATCTGGCACCTCTGCACGGCAGTTGGCACCTCTGCACAGTGGCTGGCACATCTGCATGGCAGTTGGCCCCTCTGTATGGTAGTTGGCACCTCTGCATGGTGCCATCTGGCACCTCTGTATGGCACCTGGCACCTCTGCATGGTGCCTGGCACCTCTGCATGGTTCCTAGCATCTCTGCGTGGCAGCTGGCACCTCTGCATGGTGGCTGGCACCTGCAGTGGCCGCAGTGGGAGAGAAGGACCTGTGCCCACCCCATCCTGCATCCCTTTCCCCCTTCCCTCGAGAGACGCAGCCCAGCCCTGCCTCGCTCAGCGCAGCACAAACCTCCCTCCTTCCCCCCGACTCCAGTGTTATTTTTGGGTGAGAATCACGATAACGGCAGCGGGGAGGGCAGCGAGGGCTGTCCCCGAGCCAGGGCTGCCACCTCCCCGGCGCTGCCATCACCCCATAACCTCCGCCGGGTCCCCCCGCTGCCGCCCAGCCGCCCCTCGGGCCAGGTGACCTTGAGGTGGCTTTGCTCTTTGGCTCAGCTGCAGCCGGAAGATTAAATTCTGCTCCTGTCCTGGGAATTTGATGATAAAAAGTCCTTTCTAGACAGAATCCAGATAATGAACAGCTCCCTGGCTTCGCAGGGGAAGAGGGAGTGTGGAGTTATTACTGCATTAAAAAATCTCCAAAGTCAACTAAATTCACCACAGAAGCCGAGAACCAGAATTCTTCTTCATTACAGCAAGGTAGTGCATTAAACATTATAAATAATGCTATGCTAATTGCCAGATGGGCAGAGTGGCTGGCTGAGGGCTTTGCGGTGGGTTTGCTGATCCCGGAGCAGGAACCAGCTCCACGGTCTCCCCCCTCCCCCCGCCTCCATCCCTCTGCTTCTCCGTGGCCAGAGAGGGATTTGTAGGAAGACGTACTTCCAGCGTGCATCAAAAATACACGCCTCAAACCATCAGAGGGTGTTGGGCGCTGCCTGTTCATCACCGGTCCACGCGGTGGGATGCAGTGCTGGGTTGGGGATGTTTTCCAGCCCTCTCCTGCCGGAGCGGGCGATGCCACCCGGGCTGTGTGGGGAAGGCAAGCTCCCTCTGCCGTGGGGCTAGAGGATGTGCTGGCACACCTCTGCCAGTGTGGCTGCACAGGTTTTCTCCAAAAAGTGTTTTGTCCATAGTCTTCTCCAAAAGTGGTTTGTTTTTTAATATTTTGTCCAAGAAGATAAGAAAAACCTGTAAACCCTTGGGCACTGTAGTGCCCACCAGCAAAAGCAGCAGATGACTCCAGACCGTTGATGCTGCATGTTTGGGATGGGGAGGGAGGGGATTATGCAGGGAAGAGTTGTGTGTTTGTGTTTTCCAGCCTTGCGGAGCCTCTCCAGGGGCTGCACTTCAGCGGGACAGCAAGGAGTCCCGCCGGGGCGGCCAGGCTTTGCGGGGACCAAAGGGACTTGGAGTTCAACAGCCTTAAAGGCATCACCACCAGTGCGTTAATGAGATCGAGTGAAGAATGTGGTGACCCCAATCAAGTATCCCACTAACGGCACAGAACCAAAACCTGGGACGTGGTCCCTTGTCTTGTGTCACCAGGATGTCACCGGCTGGGGACCTGCTGCATGGTAGGTCAGGGACAGCCATGGAGGGGGCACAGATTTCACAGGTATCCTGGGACTGAGCTGGCATTTAGGTATAAATACTGTGTTTTAATTACTCAGGATGAAAGAAAGGACAGGGCAAGATACAGAGTAGCTGCAATAAACAAAGCCGTGGCATCTCTCTGGCATTAGTCATAGGCGAACAGGGGAGTGGAACATATATCTGGGAAGGATTGGGGCTACCCACTAATTACAAAAGCCTCTGACTGCCAGAGACACTGTTAATTCACAGAAAGCGTAGTCCCCCTGGACCGTGTTTAGGGTAAAAAAAGGATTTACACCTCGTGGAAAGTTATTCTTTTTACAAAGGCTGCGCTTAATCGGAATTTTTCAGAAGAGTTTGTTGAATAAAAAAAAGGGAATTTAATCCCTGATGGAAAATCTTTGCCTTTTGCCATCTTGCTTTCATTTCGTTAAGGCTGTAGCATTTTTTCTGCAGACACAGCTCGAGTTTTCATTTCTCCTTCCAGGGTGTCACCCAGCCCAGGCCCTCTGCTGCCATAATGTCACCCTGGTCACTCCTGAACTCCAAGTCAAACCGTTTGGACCGGGTCAATAGATTTTATGCTCCTCTCTCTGGTCCAAGGGCATCGTATGAAGCCAGTATCTTACAGTGCTCACCCGCTCTCCCTGATGAATTGCTTTCTGGGAGATGGGAGCGATGCAGGAAGATGCCTGGTGGTCTCATCGCCTTCCCTTGCCTTGATAGGAAGCAGCAAGGGTTATTTAGGGATGGCAGACACTTCCAGCGCTAAGATGCTTTCTGACCTTCAAAAACATCATCGCAAAATTGCCAGAAAACAATCCAGCGGGCGAGCGGAGCCGGAGCAGGAGCCGGAGGTTCACCCATCACCGCGCGCCGCAACAGGACGGCTCTGACAGCCCCGAATAAAAGCAGAAATAGCAATTTCTCACCGAGGATCTCGCCTGACATCTCTCTGACCTGTGAGCAGCAGGGACTCTCCGCACACAGGTACAGCCTGTTTGTTTGCTGTTGCTTGGGTTGACACTGCTGATTAGAGAAGACAGCCCGGCAGGCGGACACGGCGCGCTGAGGCGGGAGCTCTGGCCAGGGATTGGGATGCCTCCCCCTGACCCCAAACCCGAGTGCTATTGCCCTGCATCTGCAGCTAAATAAACGAAGTAAATCATCCTGGCAGATAGATAATTAAATAATTATCAGCCACTTAATAACAAGGAGTGGGTGTTCAGAATTAGCATATTAGACAGTGTCTTTAAGGGCTAATTGTTGCATTACATCAGAGTTACTCATTCATTATTCTTGTCATTTCGGGTGATAATTTGCACTTTAGGAGACAGAGACAATTTTAGCAGGCAATTAGAGACATGTCAGGCTTGGCCTAGTGAGTTACTGTCACAATTATTGCATTTTTTCCGGTGTCCTCATTTGCAGGAGTGTATTTAAGGGCAGTCTAGTAATTTCATGGTTAGGCAAAACAGGCACCGACACCGGGAGAGACAGTTGGGGATGGAACAAAACCTGATTTCACAGCACCCGCCGGCTGCAGGGCTGCTCCGGGCTCCGGTGCCGACACGGGCTGGCTGGGGAGAGAGCGACTGCTTTTGCAGAGAAAAAGAAAACAAAAGGAAAAGAGGGGTTTCTATATCACTTTGCAATACCCTCGGCTGGGGTCCCAGGCAGTCCTTGAAAACCCACTCCCACACCCGCTGCCATGAAGAGTGGTGTGTGTCCAAGAGCTGTTGTCCCTTCTTCACCTGATGGACACGGGCAATTACTGAGCAATTAATGGATAAGGGGATATTCTCCTGGTTTTTGGCACCTTGGGTTACCTGGAGCAGATCTCAGCTTAGTTCAGGGTGCTGCAGCCGCTTGGGGATGGGGGACAGGTGCTGAGACTGGCAGGATGCACCTAATGGGGTTTGGGCCCTGGGATCTCCCCAAGAGTAAGAGAAGGGCGTGGGAATTAACCTCAGAAATGGGCTCTCAGAAACTGGGTGCCAGTTTGGACCTTTCAGTGAAGCTCTGTGAGATAGTCATAGAATCATAGAAGTACAGAATGGTTAGAGTTGGAAGGGACCTTAAAGGTCATCTAGTTCCCACCCCCTGCCCTGGGCAGGGACACCTCCCACCAGACCAGGTTGCTCCAAGCCCCCTCCAACCTGCCCTTGAACCCCTCCAGGGATGGGGCAGCCACAGCTTCTCTGGGCAACCTGGGCCAGGCTCTCACCACCCTCACACCAAAGAATTTTTTCCTAATATCTCATTTAAATCTCCCCTCCTTCAGTTTAAAATTCTTCCCCCTCATCCTATGGCTCCCCTCCCTGATCAAGAGTCCCTCCCCAGCTTTGCTGGAGCTGCTTTAGGGACTGGGAGGGTCTCTAAGGTCTCCCTGGAGCCTTCTCTTCTCCAGGCTGACTCCACAGCCAGGCATAGTCACAGCCAGAGCTGGTGTGGAGCTCAGAGGGGGGGTGAGATGTTGCCAGCACCTTGGGGTCCAGAGGACTGACACCCACAGAGGCGAGGATGCTCCTGGAGCATGAGGCTGGAGTGAGACCTCATGGTCTCACCCTTACCATTACATGAATCCCACCGCTTACTGAGGGATCCGTGAGCACTTCCAGCATCTCCGTGGGAAAGCCCTTCCCTGTAGCACCCCAAAAGCAGCGGCTGAAGGTGCAGGAGCCGGGACACTCCCAGCAAACTCCGAGGAGAGAGAAAGTTCCCCTGGCAAAGCAGCGCATCTGCATATCAAACAGATGCAAATCGTCTGGCTGCGTTATCAGCGCGACTAAATATAATGATGCGCCCCACGATTTGGCAGAGCAACCGAGGCTGAGAGTTATGACGAGGTTTAAATATTTCTTAAACTACAATTGAAGGGAAAAACTAGATCTGTAACAGATGCACCTTGGGATACATGCATTATAAGGGTATATACAGTCAAATAGAGTTAATTAAGCTAAAACCACAGTAAATCTGCCAGACCCATATTAACACTATAGTCAAAATTGTGGAAAATATAGTATTTTCTATAATAAATCCTGTTCTGTTACAGATTTATGTTGGCATCTGCATAGTTACCATAGTTTTACAATAATCATTGATCAATCAAAGTTTTATGACAAAACTATAATTTTACTGTGTTTCTTTCTTACTTAGTTTCCTAGTTTGCTTAATTCCCAGAATGCAATACAGTAAATCTTTTGATCTGAGATATTAAGTAGATAATAAGAATGCCATGTAAGATTTGCTTATATTTTAAACTGTCTTTACAAATGATTTATAATTAGGACCAAATCTAAGACAAAACATTATTAAAGTCAAAACCCTCCATAAATTACTGGAGTTTGCTTATGCCTGTAGTAATTTATTAGGGTTTTACTACAGTATTTTCTCTGGTGATATCCAAAGCTTTAGATGTCATAAATGGAAAATACGAGTTTGTAAACCATACAGAAAACAGGAATGATCCCCAGTGACCCGAGATGACAAACTCATACTCTGATATCCCGTCAAAATCATTTTGCGGTGGAAATATAATAGTACCGATAATGCAATTGCGCCAGACCCAAAACACAGCTTTCTTTGTAAAAATTCAATCTTTATTTATATGTTTTTTTAAGTTCCCCCATTTACGGAAGGAATATAACCTGTAACTGGGATGGTGGAGGGAAATGCTCTGTGTTTCCCGGCGTCACGCAGAGGGCTCTGCCGTGGGAAACCCACGGGTGGGAGCAGGGACTTTCCAAGCATCATCTGTGATCAGCTTTTTCTTTTTTAAGTATTAATGTCTGAGTAACTCTGCTGGAAGTGAAATTCTTTGCTTGCAATGATAACTGTGGGAAGGTCTCCATACAACTTTTTCCACTAGCACAGCTCTGTGCCTCTCTGTGCTAAGCTGGACCACGAGTGATGGAGCCCACCCCATTTTTAGCCCCCGGGGTTTTGGGGGCGGCAGCAGAACATTTGCCCATCCTCATGCTGGTTCCAGTCTACCTCTACAAACCTAAATCACAGCCCGAGGCACAGGGACCATGGGGACAAGGGGAAGGGTGAGGGCAGGGATGGCTGGGTGGCCGTAGCTCCCATGGAAAGCAGCAGAACTGGGCGAATTTATCCTGGAACAAGCTGGATCCCAGGCTCAGGGATGGGGAGATCCCTGAAAATTAACCAAATACTTAATTTTCTGCTGTGTTCTTGCCACAAATGACACCGTTCCCTGGCACAGAGCGCTGTCAGTGCCTGCAGGCAGCAGTGAAGGAGTTCATGGCTCGTAAGGATGAAAACTAGATGTGGTGGGAGATCTCAGCTCGCCGCTCAGCTGCTGGAGAGGCCAGGCAGAGAGAGCAGAGAGAGGAGTCCCTGTTCGTTTCATTAAAAACCTCCTTCCTCATCTTTCACGGCAAACTGCAAACAGCAGAAATGAAACCTGTGGCCAATTTNAATATAAAAATATAAAAAAATAATAAAAAAAAAAGAGGTAAGAGATAAGAAGACAAAGACGAGTGATTGCAAAAGCTGCACAAGCACATTGTTCTGACCATCTCTCAGGCTGCACTGTCTCTGCTCCTCCATCTGCGATACCATCAGAAGGCACTGATTGAATTGCAGGTTTGTTATCAGTCTCTCGCCATCCATCACCCCCAGATAATCCTTTAGCTCCGACACCAGGCGGTGCTGAGCTCTGCTCTACACCCGGCGCGATGAGCCCGGGATGCTCTCGGAAGCCACCGAGATTGTTTTAGGCAAATCACTCCACAGGCACCCAGGCAGCAACTGCTGCGGGAACTTCCCTTCCCATCAAGGATGGTGCTAAAAAGGCAGAGATTTGGCCTGAAAATGATTTGTATCCCTGAGAATAATCATTTGTGCCTTGTCCGATGTGTTTCATGAGATGGATGTATAAATTAAAGGCTATTTCCTTACGCTGAGGTAACCTGCAAAGATTACTCTTAGGTTTTACCAAGATGTGGATGCTCAGAACAACAATCCGAATTAAACGACAGTGCAAACGGAAAGTAACTTAATTAACTTGCATTAAACTCATTTGTGGACGCTCATCCAGAATTGAAATCCTGTTAATTAGGTTGAGCTCAAGTTACGAGCGCTTTAATTCAAAATAAAATTTTCACTGCGGGAGGGCATTTAACGAGGTTGAGCTAATCCACTGCAAATTCACACCTTAAATTAATTCTAATTAAATTTCCTGAGCAACCCTGAGAAAAGCAGGACCAAATGCAGCGGGTCCCTTGTACCTGCGTGGCTGATGGGTGCTGGACCCCACTGAGCACCCCGGGAAGGATGCAAGACCCTCTCAGCCCCCATCGACCAGGCACCGGCACCGCAGGTACCGGGGAAATTCAGCTTTATTGCAACCGGGATATTTTGCAGCAACATGACATTTTATATAGGAAAACTCCAAAGTGATTCATGCCGAACCTCTGTGTTACCAAAACATTGGATTGCATTATATCAGCGTTCTCATTTATCTCTCGCAGGACTGTGAGCACATGGCCATGTTGTGACTCTACCCAGGGGAATAATTCATGGGATCAGTGCAAAGTAGTTCAACGTTCCTGGGCTGAAACCCCAAACTTCGGTTGAGTCTCAAAGTTTAATATTGTGTGCCAGTATAATTTTTGATATATTTTTTTTTACAATAGGTTTCCAATAGATAAAAGATTTTACAGTATTTATCATTATTTGTCCAGTCTTCAATCAATTCTCCTCTGATTTAGGGTTTCCCATTCAATTCTCCATTTTTAGCCCCTTAACGCTGGGCATTATTTCCCGTGTGGACCGTGCTCAGTCCAGCTGGGGTGACAAAGCTCATGGAAATCAGAACTTCTGAATCCAGCCCTAAACGAGGGGTTTGATGGGTGTTTTGGTGCTGCCTGATGGGCAGCAGAACCCAGGGCTGGTGCCCGGTGCTGGGGAGGGTGCCCAGCTGGAGGCAGCTTACAGACAGGCTGGGGTGAGGTTATAAAGGAGAAAAAGGAGAAATAGGAGCCACACTTTATGCCGAAAGCACTTGTGGAACCTGTGATGGACACAGGCGTCATCCCCAGGCAGTGGAGGAGGGTCCTTGTGAAGGTACCAAGCACCCAGGGCACAAGGGAGGGCTCTGGGGTGACTGTGGCAGAGGGGTGGTGGATCCAGCCCCGGTGGTCATTACAAATGGATTACAAACTGCAATACCTGCTGTTTGATTTGCAGAGGGGGACACCTCAACCCCTTACACAGGCAGGAGCTGAAGCCTGGGAAGGCGTGGGAAAGGCACGGGAAAGCACGGGCGGGGTGAGCACTGCCCAGATGCCAACGTGGCACTCAGCCTGTACTCAGATAGCCAAATACTCCATCACCGTGGCCAAAATCCCATGGCCTGCGTGGATGAAAACTTCCTGGTCCATGGTGTTTCCCTGGTCCATGGTGTTTCCCTGGTCCATCTTGTGCTGCATCCCCATCCCATCGTCACCGCTCCCGTCCCCACGGGACCCACTGCCCTTGGGCTGGCTCCAGCCCCGCTGCCTGAAGGACAACAGCTCTGTGTCCTTGTCCCTTATTGACGGGCCCTTTGATGGCCATCCTTGGTCCCGCAACGCTCTCCTGGTCCTCACTCTTTTGTAGGGAGGAGCGGGAAGAGGAGCCTACACGGCGATACAGACGTATGCAGATTACGCCATTAAATTTTTATGTGAATTCAAAAAATTCAGTGTTGACTTCATGACGCAAATAGGTATGAAAATTCTGGTGAGCACACTCATTGTTACAGAAATCAAATGGCTGAACAGCCACTAATGAGGCAGACAAGAAGCTTCACTCATCCTCTGAGGATTTGAAGGCAAGAAGAGAAGAAGGAGCGCATTACATTATTCATGCTGTCTTGTTTGAGTTTCAAATCATAGGAAGTCACGGCGAAGGGGTATTTGGGATGTGCCAGTGACCTGCTCTGCTCGGGTGGGGGGAGAGGGGGGGCTTTAAAAGTCTTGTCACCTAATTGACAACTGCTGGTTGCAAACGCGGCTCTTGCCTGGCTGAGATCTCCCTTCCTGCCTGGAGCCCTCCTGGCCAGTGGAAGGGCAGAGGGGGGTCCCCGTGACCCCCTCCCCTGTGACACGCAGGACGATGCCCTGGAGCACCCAAACCCCCACCCCTGCCATGGGGAGAGCACCCAGAGCTCCCCCTGCACCCACCTTCCCTCCCAGTGCTCCGCCAGCATAGAATCATAGACTGGTTTGGGTGGGAAGGCACCTTGAAGATCGTCTAGTTCCAGCCCCTGGCATCACCCAGAGGTGGGGGGTCTTGCATTACTAACTGTTTAAAGCACACCATACTCTGCTGGAACAGGCACAGAATCCTTTTTAGACAAAAAAAAATAAAAAAAAAAAAAAGGAAAGGGAAAACAAGGGAGAATAATTGATCTGAGGAGACACGTAGGCAAGGGTTCCATAAAGCAGGGATGAGGCATCCAGTGTAACTGTTGACCAAGCACTCACGACTAATAAACAGATTCCCTGAGTACTTCTGCATTTTGTAATTATTACTTACCCATAAAAATCCCTTCTCCCTCCTGCCAACATTATCTTAGTGAACTTTATGAGTGCTCATGAGGTTAATGCAGAACCGTAAATCTGCAGCGGGTCGAAGGAGTGAGAGGAGAGGAAGTGTTCGTAAATCTGTTGGAATCGCTCCAGTTTGTTTATTTAATAAAACACTGTTTCATAAGAAGGCAGGCGGGCTCCCGCCGGGGTCGTGCCGCCCGCTCAGCCGCTCCTGGGGGGGAGGCGAGGGGCTGTGGTCATCCAGCCTGTCTGTCCATCCGTCCTTCTGTCCCATGGGGTCATTGGAACCACAGTCTCGGCTCCCTTGTCACGGCCAACACAGGGTTAAACTCCCCCCCTCCCCCAAGACTCTCCAGGTCAGGGTATATTTGCTTGGATTTTACATTGGAATTTGAAATCCACGGCTACAAGGAAACATTTATTTTCTTGCCCTTCAATGATCAAACAAGTGGCGCCGAGGCACAAGGAAGCGGAGTTTCCATTAGTAGAGCTGTTTTCTTTTTGCTGTAAAATATCAAATATTTTGACATTTCCATCAGACTTTTCTTTGTATCAAAGCTTTAATGGCAGAATAATCTCAAGGCTTTTAGACTTCATAGGTTTTTATATTTCTGAGCACTCCCTCCTTTATAAGGGGACACTTCTGAAGGTACATGTTATTCCTTTCTCGAAGACCAAAGAAAAGGTAATAAAAACAAGAGGTTTGTGAAGGAGGGAGGGGAAGGGGCTTCTGGGGGCTGGGGCTCAGCACCCACCCCCTCTCCCGGGAGCGGGATGCTGCCTGCCCGGAGCCTCGCAGCAGGAATCTTTGCCACCCCTCCTCGGGTTGACAGGCTGGGAAGTAAACGCCAGGGCATCATCATCATCATCGCCCGCATCAGGGGGTAAAGGTTTTAAAATGAAAGAGGGGAGATTTAGGTGAGATCTCAGGAAGAAATTCTCTCCTGTGAGGGTGGTGAGAGCCTGGCCCGGGTTGTGCAGGACCCACAGGACCCTGTGCATCCTGAGGGGAATCTGACTGAGTTGGATGGGGACGGACCGGTGGGCACAGGTCCGAGGGGACAGCGGTGAGCCGGCCAGCACTGGCCACCTGGGGACCAGCCAGCCTTTGCCACAGAAGCTGATTCCCATGGGTGGCCACCTTGTCACCAGCCCAGCTCTGCCACACACAGCTGGGAGCACAAACATGAAGCTGGGAGCACAAACACGGATTCTGAAGCCCCTCCAGACAGGACTCCATTTTCTGGTTGCGTGTAAATGTCTTCCCAGAGCAAAATTGCTTTGAAGTCACTGTTTATCTCACTTTGATAACAATCTGCTTAATGTCTTGTGTCAAAGTAATTAGGGTGTAATTACTTTTTCTCTTTTTTTTTTTTTTTTTTAATAACAGGTATTTTAATTGCTGCAGGGTTGCCAATCTTGCCAATCCTGCTCTTGCAGCAGCACAACTGTAGGTAGCCGCTCGGCACCCTCGGGCATTCCAGCCCCTGTTGTTCCTGGAGAAGGATGTGCATCGCCCACTGTACCTGGCACCACGTTTCCCAGGCATCCCTCCTTGTTCTGCGTGTTTCCCAGGCATCCCTCCTCTTCCCCTGCCTGCCTTCCTCTCCCTCCCAGCCCTCCACCTCCCTGCCTGCTCTTGGACTGTTTGGCCCCTTTTTCTCTTGCTTGTTTATGAATGTCTTCAGTTTCTCCTTTTCCATTTGTTTCCTCTAGACATCAATTTTTCATGCTGGATAGCTGAGGATAATTAATTAATGATTCATAGAAATACTGTGGCTATAATACATAATTAGAGGATGGTTCATAACCTGTTGCGGAGGCAGTTATCAGTAATTTCAGAATAATTAAGAGATGTTTTTTAGCACATTTCAAAAGCCCTTACAGAATCAAGTGGATGGCTAATTTATTTCCATATAAAACTCCGGGACACACCTTAGTGGAGCACGTAGCATCATTTCCCATCTCCTTTGTGGTCCTGCAGAGCTCTATGTGCTTCAAGCCAGGGCATCATCACAACAGAAAGGTCCCCCCCTTCTTGTCCTCCCCCCATCATCCTTCCCTCTTCCCAGAGGGGCTCAGGAGTGGAACTGGACCATGAGAGCTCAGGAGATACGGCTTCAGCATCTCACTGCCAGGCTGGTATTTTTTTCAATGCGAAGAGTGACAATTAACATAAATAATGTGACTGTTACATTTAAGATAATTTAACCTGTCTTTAGTTTTGTCATTTAGAAAGCTGCAAAAAAAAAAAAAAATAATATCAAAGAGCGACTGCTGGGTTGTTTTCAAGGGAAAACAATAAGATTTCCCTCTTATGTCACGAGTGATGAGCAGGTCTGAGTGAGCAATTCGGGAAAATGTCAAATAATTTGTGGAAGGTTTTGAAAAGGAACCTTCTGCTCCGTGCTGTGGGTACCAGCGCTCCCCCCCGGGCTCTCTGCTTCCCCCGGGAGGGACCCACGGGGTCCCCCTCACCGAGGCTTCCACTCAGGAGCATCCTTTGGTAAAGCATATACCATATTGTACAAGATGCCATTTTGAAGCTTTCCAAGTGTGATACTCCAATAATTATAAAGAGATTAAACAAAGACAGCTCTCAGCAGGGAGGAATTACAGGTAAGAAAGATCCTGACAAGAAAATGACAACGAAGAGTGGCCCAACGAGAGTTACTCAAGATTAATAACTTTGTTATTGGAGGCATTTCTTCCCTACGTAAGGGTGTACATAAATACACTCGGAAGCTTCCAGATGGCCACGCCGAGAGCTGAATTCATCACGGCGTTATCAGTTTTGTCAGCGCGTTCCAGCCACCAACCCGGCCAGCAAACCACCACGGGGGGACAGGAGGTGCAGTGGGGGGGTGGGTTTGTGTCCCCATGTGTGGGCAGGGCCTGGCAGCCGGGAGACCCCTCAAAATTCACCCCTAAAGGAGGAAGATGGCTCTGTCCCCCCGGCAGGCACAGGAGAGAGAGATGGTCCCTGCGATGCCGGAGCGATGCTGGTCCAGGGATGCTGCCTTCCTCCCGCATCGCACCAAAGCATCCAAGTACGCCCCATCAAAGACAGACCCAATATTGAACCTTCCTTCTTTTCCCGTTATTACAGCAGCTAAACTGTTCTATTCCTCACATCTTCCCCACCTAAGGTCATTAGATTTTTGTTTTTCCTCTCTTCCCCCCCTCCTTTTTTTTTTAGTACTGCAGGGTGTTAAAACCAGTCTTCCTATTAGGGGCTAGACATATTCAGAGCCTTAATGATAGATTAAATACCAAATACCTTAACATTTGAAAAATGACATTTATTATACAGAGTTGTAAATAGAGAAAAAAAATGACAATAGAACACAGTGTAGATCTTACATAAACTGCACCAGTTCTGTGTAATGACTATGATAATGTCAGTGCTAACAAGCAGATAATTGGCATCACTGAGATAATTTTTGGCACCTTATGCAGAGGGGAAACTGTTCTGCATAATTATTTTACCTAGGAATATTCTTCATTTAACAGGTCTATTTGCATAACGGTTGGAACTTTTTAAGCTGTAAAGGGTGTTTAATATGTTGATTTGTTTTATCCACGCAACAATTGTGTATTCATGAGAACTGGCACCTGAGGACTTTAGTAATTAAGCCACAGTGACCCAGTTGGAAGCAACAGCCTTTTATTGGATTTACAGGTCCAAGCGGTGGCAGGATTAGCAGACCACTCACAAACACCTAACAGGCTTTTATAGACGCTATAAAACTGAGTCATTCTCTGTAGTAAAACTTTATTTCTTTCACTTTTACAAAGTTGATAACTTTGGCGTTTCACTGCTGTGGTGGCAGACACCTGCGCGGGGGCCGCGTGTCCCCCAGGACGATGGCACCAGGGTCCTCACCTCCCCAGGTGTGACACAGCCGAAGTGAAATCTCCTCAGCTTCTCAAAGGCTGCAAATCATGCCTATGGCTGCCTTGCAATTAAGCAGAGGTGTGTGATAAAAAGGAGGAGTGATGCGATGCAGGCGAGCTGTGCTTCTGGAGGAATCGTGATGGGATCGGCACGTAACAGGTCAATATTATCAACGCCCCGAGTGTAGAGACGAGTGCGTTTTTCACCCTGAGCACAGTCTTGACAGGTCAGGCTGATGAGCTTTCTCGGTGTCCAGGCAATGGCCCTGCGAGCCTGTGCCAAGCCGTCTGGAAACATAAAAGATGCTGGACACCAGCCTTGGACTCCCATCGCAAAGAGAGAGCTGGCCAAGGGCCAGGCGCTCGACGGCCCTTTCTCCCTGAGGCTGGAAGAAGCCCACATTTGTCTTCCTCTGCCACCCTGACTCCAGGGAACCTCACACCACCCTTCCCAGACCCTGCGCTATATATCAGAGCTGTGTTTGTCCCGTCCCCAGTACATTTCCAAAACAAGGAATGAACGCTGGCTTCCACCGGGTGTTCCATCCCCAAACCTCAGCACGTCCATCCACCCAGCCACCGCCGGCGTGATTCATAGCGGCTCCCAGGCTTAAAGTCCGCCTTGGAAAAGTTCAAATTCCCCACAGGTTACACTCTGACACTTACTTGGCTTCTCCATCTCCGTTTCTGAGTCTGCTGGCAAACAATTCCCGCAGCCAGGAAAGCACCAGACATTGTCTGACAAACACTTCACATCCAGCGAAGCGCTCTTGACTCTGAGAGAAGGGACCGTCACTCGAGAAGCTGCAATTGTCTGAAATTTCCAGGCAGGCACTCCAGAGCTCCCAACGCCATGCTCCTTTCAGCCCCGTGCCTCGCGCAGCCACTGCTTACAAAGAAAACCCTCGGGGAACAGAATTGTAAGCAAGAACTTTGCCAGAAACCAGCGAGTTGATAAAGAGAACCTTTTAAACTCGGGTTTTATGAAAAACGCCTCCAGTCTTTTAGATCCCACATCAACGAGGCCAAAAAGAATTGTTAGTAAATCATTACTCCAGCTTTGATTCTGCAAGGTCTTGTGTCTCCCCAAAGTTTCAAACTGTGAGAACTCCTATTGACTACCAGATTAATCACCTGCTTAAGTACCTCGCTGAATAAGAGCCCAAGAAATTATTTTGCCCACAGTGGCATCGCAAAGCAGCCCCACACTCCGCCGGGGCAGAACCAGACACAAATGAGATGTTTGGATTCAGGAATCAGAAACAAAAGCCCTGATCCCTGGGGTTTTGCCCCAAAACCTCGCTCCTGTGATAACTCTTCCCCCAGTGGTGGTGAAGGTGGTGTGGGAGCCCAGCGCCGGCATCCCTTGCAGCCCAGCTCAGCTCACCAGCCGAAGGGGGATGCCTGGTTTTGTCCTTGGCAGTTGTGATACCACTTCTTAATTTCATTTCTGTTCTTTTTTTTTTTTTTCTGCTACCTGATGGAGCAAACCCTGCTGGAGCTGAGCAGCAAAACAATCAGCATGCTCATGGTGCTCGTGGAGTGTGTGCCCCAGCCTTGTGGGGGGGGGAGCCCACTCCTCGTACGGCGACACTGCTTTTAAAAATAACACTTCCAGGGCCAGCTGAAATCTGTGTTAAATACCATCAAGTCAGAGTGCTATCGCCAGGCTAGAACGCACGGAAAGTTCTGGCACGTTGCACAGTGCGTTTTTGCTGAAGGCACCTGCATCAAGTCCAGCTTGTTATTGAGCAGCAAACACGTTCCGGGGGAGAAGGTGACCTTTGCGGGGGCGACTTCCATCAGTCAGCATTGACCTCCATGCCACAGGGCTGAGGTTTGCACTGGGGTGGACCTGTCACGGCGGTCGCAGATCCTGAGAGCCTTGGCATGGGTGGCAGGAGGGATGAGAGGTGCTGGTTTCGTGCTGGAGGTACTGGTGTGTGGTTATGGGAAACCTCCCTGCTCCTGGCTGGGCTCAGAGACTCCCCATGGCCTTGGTCAAGTCATTTAACATCCCTGCTGCTCAGGTGTCCACTTTGAGCAGTGCCACTTCTCTCCCTCAGGTATCCAGGGATACAAGGAGCCTCCAAAATCCCACTGGGAGCCTCCGCTCGATGCTGCCTTCGAGGAGATGGCACCCTGGGATGCTCCATCCGGGCAGCTTGCAGGTGACCAGCTGCTTCCCTTAAAAATCATAGAATCACAGAATGATACGGGGTTGGAAGGGACCTCTGGAGATCATCTAGTCCAACCCCCAACCCTCCTCCTGCAGCCTTTCACCTTAGGGAAAACTATTCAGTTTGATAACAGAGTTAGTTGCTCTCAGAACCTGCAGGCATCAATTTTCCTACGAAAAAGCCTGCTGTGTAGCTCATTTTGTTATTTATTGTGCTTGTCCATTTGTGTGCATGTGTGTGCGTGCGTGCACACTTCTCTGTGCTCCTCCATAAACCTCTGGGCCCGCGTCTTTCAGCTCAGCTAACTTTTTTTTTTTTTAGATTAAATTTCGTTTCTTCCCAAACAAGGCTGTTGGCTTTAGAGAAGAGAGGTCTGCAACGTGTTTGCGCGTGAGACGTTTAACTTCTGCCTGGGTTTTGATGAGGTTTCCCTAACCTTCGTTCCAGCCTCTCTGCTGGAAGGAATAGCCTGTACCTCGGCGATGGACTGGGAGTCAGTACATCACACCCTCGTTCTTTCAAGGCCATCTCCCTGGCCTCTGACATCCCGCAAAATGTTTCCCTCTCTGCTGTTTTATAAACTTCACGGGCTGGCCTGCTATTTTTCAGCTCTCACCTGGAGTTTCCAGACCCTGGAGCCATCCTCACCCCACCTCTCCCTTGCTGGCACACGGGCCCCCCACAACCTGCCAGCAAAAACCTCAGGCATTTCCAATAGGTCCAGTCCATCTGCTGCCTTAAAAAAAACCACCCCTAAGTGCTTGCCTTAAATCACCGTTTTCGCCCGGTCAGAGAGAGGTGTCCAACCTTCTTAGGGCTTAGCAGGTGATGGCCAGAAGCCACTCTGCTCTTACTCATTGAAAGACCTTAATTACTGCGCCCCGTTCCGCCCACAAGTTCTGTACTACTTTTTTTTTTATGACTCCAGCAGGCCATCTGTCTCGGGGATGGAGACCACACTCACTCCTGTTGGATTTTTTTCTCCTTTTCAATTCCCAAGTCAGCTCTAGTTCAGTGAGTAGATTTATTACTACTCCTCCGTGCTCCCTGGCTCTGTGCCACGGCAGGGAAAATAGCAGCTCAGAGAATATTCTAAAGGCAAGGGAACGTGGCTCTGCGCTGACAGCCGTCCGTGTCACACGTCCCAGCTCACAGTTGTGGTCCCCCAGGTGCGGGAAGGGGGTTGGCACCCCAGTGATGGGACGGATGCTGCCGGCGGCTGGCGATGCTCCCCGGCTCTGCACAGGGGAGGGTTGATTTTACAGGTGTTGATCAGAATTATTTCTCTGCTCCCTGCCCATGTGACACTCTCAGTGGGTGTCACAGCTCTGTCAAAATCCAGGGAGAAGGGCTTCCCTGTAACAGCAACAGCGATGAGAGACACGTCCCCATCGAGGATGCGATGCAGAGCCCTGGTCCTTATCCCCAGCTCCAAAGGTCTCAACACCAACCTCATGGAGCAAAACCAGAGCCTGGGGAGCTGCAGCTCAGTTTGGACCAGGGGGGAGATGGTTCAAACTTTGCAAAATGCATCTACCATGGCATGGGAAACCTGTGCGGGCAGAACAGGCAGGGGGGCACCCGTCCGTCACAGCAGGCTCCATGAAGGGGAATCATGGGGTCTGGCTGTTTTGCTGATGGAGCCCATCTTGATTCAAGATGCTGAAGACATTATTGATCTAAACAAGTTGTCAGTGAAGGAAAAGTTGTAATTGCTGCTGTAGTTGCATTGTAACACACCAGCCCCGAAGGGAAATTAAAGTTTGTAGCTAATAGGGTTGTATGATCCTTCAACCTTTGATGTATTGAATCTTGAGCAGCCTGTGGAATACTGATTTGAGGCACAAAGGATCATTTTTAACAGCGGCTGTACCTCCAGTTTCCTCCCATCCAATTCTCCTTCCGACCCTGCCGTGTGGTGTGTGCGTCGGGGGACGCGGTGGTGGCCAGGGAAGGGCTCGGGATGCACCGGGCAGCATCACTCTGCCGAGCTGCCCCCCTCCCTCCCCTGCCCTTGGGTCTCTTCCTTCGACTCCCACATTTCTGTGAGCCCCCGAGTCTTGCTGCCTAAATAAAACAGGCAGGAATGATGTCCAGGATAAGGCAGTATTATGTGTGTGTGTGTGTGTGCGCTGTGAGAATTAGCCAGAAACGGCTCACCTTTGCATGGCTCCCGGCGTGAAGGACTATTTCTTAGCTTTAGACTGTAATAATTCTTCCAGCGCCTCGGGGGAGATGGAATCAACGGGCTGCAGAGCTGATAAACAAGAGGGAAATAAAACCCCGGTGTCTAACAGGAAAAGCATGCCCAGGCCCTGCGCCGGAGAAGGAATGAAGTATTTTCCAGCTTTCAGGGGAAAAAGGCACCTCTGGCTGTGGCGTGGGGGGGGTGTCCATGTGCATGGGGCCGCGTGTGCCCACGTATGGCATGGAGCCGTGTGTGCCCATGTTGAGAAGCCCAACATCAGCCCAGAAAGACCCCCTACATTGGGCTGCATCCCCAGCAGCGTGGCCAGAAGGGCGAGGGGGGAGGTTCTGCCCCACAGCTCCGCTCTGGGGAGCTCCCACCTGGAGCACTGCCTCCAGCTCTGGAGTCCCCAGCACAGGAAGGATGTGGAGCTGTTGGAGCGGGGCCAGAGGAGGCCACGGAGATGCTCCAAGGGCTGGAAGGACAGCTGTGAACAAGCTGAGAGAGTTGTGGTTGTTCAGCCTGGAGAAGAAAAGGCTCCAGGGAGACCCCAGAGCCCCTTCCAGTCCCCAAAGGGGCTCCAGGAGAGATGGGGAGGGACTCTTGATCAGGGAGGGGAGCCATAGGAGGAGGGGGAAGAGTTTTAAACTGAAAGAGGGGAGATTTAGATGAGATCTCAGGAAGAACTTCTTTGCTGTGAGGGTGGTGAGAGCCTGGCCCAGGTTGCCCAGAGAAGCTGTGGCTGCCCCATCCCTGGAGGGGTTCAAGGGCAGGTTGGAGGGGGCTTGGAGCAACCTGGTCTGGTGGGAGGTGTCCCTGCCCAGGGCAGGGGGTTGGAACTGGATGGTCCCTTCCAACCCAAACCTTTCTATGATTCTATGGACCCTCATACCCGTTTCTGCTCTGCCCACAGCTGCTGCAGGCAGCTGCTGGCAGCCCTGGCACCGCCGCGGTGCCTGACGTCTGGCTGGGCTCCAGCTCCAGCCCCATCCCGTGTGGGAAAAAGCTTATGCCGGGGGCTCCTCTGATTCACACCGGAGCCGGTGCTGCCACAGCCGTTCGGAGAATATGAATTTTGCAGCAGGAGTATCCGTTTCCCGAATTCAGCTGCCAGTGAGGGTGTAACGTCTCATCGTCCCGCCTGGCCATGTTTTCCTTAAAGAAGCAATTACTGACATTTCTAAGCACAACTGCCTCCTCCCCCCATTAATCACCTGTAATTATGAACCAGAAATCTGCTAAACAGTCGGTCCCCAAAGGTCACTAATCAGGGAAGTTAATAGTCCTCGGGATTTTGTTTGGGAAGCCAGTGGGGGTGCAGCACGTTGTTGTGGGGGTGTGAGCCAGGGGCTGGGTTGTGCATTCCCAGCATGTCCCGGAGCAGAGGGGAGGGCTGTCTGTCCCCAAAAACTGCCTGGGGTCCCACAGCCCCTGGCATCACCTCTCGCTGAGCCCCTGCTCCCCCCACTCATCTCCCGCTCCAGCTCCACCATCCTGCTCCCGAGTGATGCCTCTCACCCTGCCTTCACAGAGACACTTTCATTCTGCAGTACGAAGACGCTTTCTCTAATTACTTCAGTTAATTAGCGCTTTGCAGCCGCCGCAGACTCTGCAGAAGCAGCAGCCCACGAGGATGCGTCGCCGTCCCTGCCCGCTGCCACCGCGCCACCACCGTGTCCCCGCCGTGGCAGAGGGGAACCCCCTCCACCACTGTGTCCCCACCGCTGTGTCCCCACCATGGCAGAAGGGACCCCCACTCCACTGCCGTGTCCCCACCGTGGCAGGAGGGACCCCAACACCACTGCTGTGTCCCCGTCATGGCAGAGGGGACCCCGACTCTGCCGCTGCCCAGTGGGTCAGGGATGCGCCCCAGCTCCTAAATCCCTGCTGAGGACAGCAGGCAATTTAGACCTGAGTGCAGCAACTAATTAAATCAATATGAGATAATGAACAGCAATTAGAGGTCCAGCTAGGCACATCTTCTCTTGTAAATACTGTTTCTCTCCCAACGGGAAGCTCTTTTTTAATAATCTGTTTGTGTTTCATTTCCAGGAGCCGTAATTCCCCAAAGAAGCAATTTGGGAAAGTGATTTGTTTGTCTGTATAATTGCCAAAGCACTTAGTTAGACTTGTTTGTTTTTCTTAGCTCCTGCTACTCCCAGAAAGAAACAATGCAGATATTGCCTGGGTTGTTTTCCCTTCTCTCTGATTTTTTTGTTGTTGTGGGGTCAGGGCGGGGTGTCCCCCCCATTCCTCTGTGCTCTGGAGCTGGCTCCTGTCTGGACACGGGGCATTACCTTGGACATTGTCCCCTTCACCGGGCTCAGGGGGTGACACCACCAAGGCAAAGCCAAGCCAGTGACAAGCGAGGAGCTGAGCCCTGGGCCCTGAAAGTGCAAGGGCCAGCGGTGCCGGAGGGAAAGAAGGAAGAAAAAAACGTTTTACTTCTACAGCTCCCCCCTCTCCTAGAATGGCCTTTGCATTTTTGGCTTTACAGCAGAAGTTTTGCAGACATTCCCCATCCAAACACCCTTATCTCCTGGGTGGTGGTGCAGGCTCCTCTGTGCTGTCAGCCCAGGCAGGATCTCCTTATGGGGAAGTTTTTCCCAGTGCCTCGTACACTGAGCATCCCCGAGCCCGTGGCTCTGCTCTGCCTGCTCTCCTCCCCGCCGGGATCGGGACGGCACGCACCATCCCGGGGGCACTGGGATATTTCCAGCACTATTTTCTCCCGTGCTCCCCGCAGACCTGCTGCATCCTCTTCAGCTCCCTTTTCTTGGGCAGAAGTTTTCCGTGAGCTGCCCTCGGCCATTCCCAGGGCTTTTTCTCGACTACCTCTGGCTCCTTTACAGCTCTCATAAGGTGCACAAGTGGTTCAGCTTATTCTTTCCCCTATGAATTAAGGTGGCCCAGCCAGTAAAGCACTTCATCTGCCCAGGGCTGTCCGCTCACAGAGTTTCGTGGGTCTTTTCAGAGTCTCTCTAAATAAAACGAAGTCAACGCTCCCCACGACAATTTAATTAAAAGCCAAACCTCAGCCCTGGAGAGCAACACCTTTCCCACAGCTCTACGCTCGGGAGCTGGCAGCAAATGTTATTTGTGCCCCATCGCAAGGCTCACCCGTGTCCAATCCATCACTTCATCTCACCGAATGGGATGGAGACGGGGCAGAAATAGCAGATGGGGTGTGGATGGGTGCTCTCAGCTGCCCACACATCACCCCGTGAGAGGAGGATGAACTCCTGGTGACAGGGAACGGTTTCTCAGGTGCTGTGGGATGCCGGGTGTGAGGCAGCATCCCCAGTGCACAAATTACATGGAGCTACCCAGCCCAGGGCCCGCAGTCCTTCACCACAGGTCGGTGTCTACTCAGCAAACCACAGCCTGGGCAGGGGACAAACTTTCTCCTCCCTCCAAGCACTTTCTGTCCACTTTTGAGAGCCGGGTAAACAATGATTTTTAAGTCCAGGGAGAAAACCAGAATATTTTCTGGAGCTGCCATCTCTCCTGGTGCCATTCCCTGGGGTTAGGGAAGGAGCAGCAGCCCCAGGAGCCTTTCACGTCCCTTCTTGGTCTGTAGGACCACCAAGAAGCACATCCCAGCCTGATTTTGTCCCACCTGTGTTTTGTACTGCCCAGATGCTTTGGGAATGGCGCGCGCTTTAGTATGATAATGGCTCCTGCAACTTGCCATGTGAACACTCACCGCCATTCAGTCATATTAAATTGCAATAACCTTTCAAATTAAACCATGCACCTTGTTTATTAGCAGTTAAATGCTTCCCTGAGCCTCTGAGCTACGGCAGGACATGGGACGCTCCGTATACAATCCCATAATTGGATATCTATTGCTTGTTTAGTTTGCAGCCAATTAGATAGCAAACAGGTTATGGTCTGCGTTCGTATTAAATATGACTTTCAACACTTCCTGCAGGGATTAGTTATTATTTAATTCAGCTGCACTACGGGCTCCGTGCTATGTCAGGCGATGGGGACAGTGGCAGGTCTGGCAGTCGGTCTGTCCAGGTCACTGGAATCAGCAGGAGGAGGAGGAGGATGGGGATGGAGATGGTGCCCAGATCTCCCCGTGGGATGTAACCTGGGTTGAGTCCCATTTAGCCCTGGGCAAGGTGACTGCGGATCCTGGACATGGAGGGGTGGGCAGAGGAAACCCATGGACTGCCCGTCCCAGTCCATACTGGGAAGCACAGGGCCAGGGAGACTGGGTCAGGAAAGGACGCAGAGACCCCCCCACCAGAGCCAGCCCCACGTCCAGCACCCCCCGGGCTGCAGCCCCGTGCCTGCGGGAGGGGAAACCTTCTGCGTTGCCCCAAAATCATAGGGTGTGTTTTTCTTCTCTGCCTCTTGTGCGGCTGAGCTGACTCCTCCAGGGCAAATCTTCGTACTGTCTCTCTGTTTAACATCTCAAAACCTGAAGCTGCTCAGTGTTTTCCTTGCAGCTTTGAAAAGAGACAGGCATATTTTGACAAACTGAGATTATCTGAAATCATCTCGCTCAGAGTGAGAGGTTGCTGTATGGAACTTAATTATAAATTAATTAATAGCGGTAAATTTACAACCCAAGCTGCAGGGAGAAAGAGGTAGGAAAGATGATTTGAAAGTGAAGGCAGCACGTCTGGAACATGCAAAGCCAAAATAAAAGTCGTTCTCCCAGCAAAAGCTCCTGCAGCACCTGGAGCAGCGGGTACCGTTGGCAGTGGGTGCCATCAGAGGTGGGTGCCGTCAGCCGTGCACCATGATGGGGCACCAGAGCCACCATGAGCCCCGCGGTGCCACCACGAGCCCCATGGTGCCAGACCTGACCCGCCTGGGCACAACCTTGGCTCTTCAGACCCAGTTCCAGCCAGCATGGCCAGGAGTCCTGGGGGACCCTCAGCTTGGGGTGCTCGGCAGCGCTGGGTCAGAATTGTAATTGCAGCATCAATTTATGGGGCTGGAGCTCCCCGTTAGGTCAAGGTTTACTCCTGTCCCTTTGTCCCTTGTCCTCCGCAGCTGGTGCAGGCAGGGTATCCCCTGTCCTGGTCCAGCAGGGCTTTGAGCCACCTGGGAGGTGGGAGGTCCAGGGCAGGGGGCTGGAAATGGGTGAGCTTTAAGATCCCTTCCAACCCAAATCATTTGATGATTCTATGATATTCCATGTGGGCTGGTCCCCATCCCCAGGCCTGGCCGCAGGGTGAGGACCCTCTGACCCCCCCATCCCCACTGACCAGCCAGGGCGGGCACGGTGCCACCATGGCAACTCTTATTACTGGTGAACTGATTTATCAACAGCAGTGATTTGTGATGAAACTTAGGAAAGGGAGTAAAGACTTTTGAAATATTAAGGCAAGAGGTAAAGCAATTAATTTTGTTCCTTTAGATCCTTGAAAATAGCATTAATAAAGGGAAAAGGACACTCTTGGGATGAGCTGAAAAGCAAAACCATGAAGAGGTCGGAATTTTTTTCAATTCCACTGCTGAGAGCTATAGTGCTTGTTGCAAACGGGGACAAAGAGAGAAAGGGGAATCCTGACATTTACTTTTGCTTCTCAGCAGCCTCTACCAGCCTCTGTCTTCTCCGTTTGGAACAGTTCTCAGAGGAACCCGCTGCTCCCAAATGCCCAAATTTTAGTTTCTGAAAGATCAGATTCCGACCTCTTCAGGTCTCTCCGGTTTCAGTTTCTTCTGGAGGGAGGTGCTGGGTGCTAACGAGGTCTTAGGGAGAAACAAAAGGAGCAAGTGATAATTTGGCTTCCTGGGGCATCAGCCCAGAGGGATGGGCATTACCCGTCCCCAGCAGGCACAGGCGGCCGCCGCTCCAGCTCTGTCGCTGGTGGAAGAAAACACACCTGAGCTTCCACCCTGAGAGGGGAACCGTAATGCAAAATGCCATCCCTTATTGCAACGACGGAGAGGTTCTGCCTTCACGTCCGTCCCCAGCAAACCAGGAATGAATCCTGATCAATGCGTGCCACCCGTGGATTTTAAAAGGGGTTGCTTTCCTGTCAAAACTTTCACAGTGGTTGTGCGGCAAAGACTTTTGCTTACAAAACAGTGCTGGGATTTCTCCAGGGAGGCAACGGATGCTGAATTTGTAAAGCTGCTTTCACCAGCACTCAAGCCTGAAAGAGGAGTTGAGATAAATATTTGCATTTTTATTTTGCTGCTCCCGTTCTCTAATGGAGCTTTACAAGCAAGAGGATGGCCCTGTTTGTGTACCCGGCGTGTCTGTTGGTGGGGTAAGTGTCAATCATTTATAAAATGTGAGATTTCGAGCCATCATCCAACAGAGGAGTGTTAAAGCTCAGGTGGGTCTGGGCTGCTCCGACACTCTCCCTCCCCAGCACAGAGCCCCGCTCCCGACGGCAGCACGGCCACGTCCCCCTGGTACCCACTGCTCCCCTCCTGTCACCCCAAACTTCATCTCCCAGCACATCCCTCCAAAAAATGACCTGGGGAGGGTTGGGTCCAGGAGCCCCGTGCATCCACCACCTGCCAGAATTTGGGCAGAGGGTGGAAAGAGGCAGCCAAGGGGGAGTTGGTGGTGGCATTGCCACATGCTCTGAGTGACACGTGTGCTGGGAGAGATGGATGTGGGGTCCAGCCCTGGGGAAACCCATCCCTTTGCAGGAGGCTCTGGGTGTGCTGGGGTGAGGCACCACCCCACGTGGGGTGCAAGCACGGTTCAGCCCCCCACTGCTGGGGAGGAACCCCTGTGTGGGGATTTCTCCCAAAATTTTCTCCGAGGACTCCCTCAGCCCTTCAGGTGATAAACTTCCCACAGGATGCTCCCTGCTCCCGCTCTGCCGGCAGCACTGCTGTGCAGGGCCATGAGGAATGCATTGCAGCCTGTCATTAAGGTTTGTTGTTAGTGTTTTTTTTTTTTAATTTGGGATTTTTCTTCAGAAGTCAAACCTGTTTCTGCTCAGCAGAAGCCATTTCAGAGGCAGCAGTCCTGCCCGGTCTATGTTTGCATCAACCCTTCAGTGGGGTGGTCAGAGGAGATAAGAAGAAGCAGCGAGCGGCTTGTGAAGGTCCCGTTCTTGTCCCCACATTGAGATGGCCGTGGGGAAGTCCCTGAGAACACCATCCAGAGTCACAAACTGCTTTTCCAAAGCAGGATTCATGGCCCAGAGCTGTGATGGGTGCTGGCAGATGAGGCATCTTCCCACCTCGGTGTTCATTGCGCAGGCAGGGAGACCCCCCCGCTTGGGTTCTCAGGGTTGGAGTCTTGTTCCTGGTGGGATGAACCCTCTCCCAGGATGGGGAGTGGGCACAGGATGGAGCTGGGATGGGGATGGGATGGGGACAGGGATGGGACGAGACCTCTCCCAGGAGCAGGGATGGGACAGTGGTTCCCGTTGTGTCCCCAACCCTGTGCTGCTCCATCACCCCCAGCAGGGCTGGTGGCCAAGCCCTGGCCGCGGGGGATAATGGGAGCTCAAGGGGTTATTTAGAGAAACCAGCAAATCTTTCTAACTCCAGATGTTTTCTGCAAAAGCGCTTTTACATCCACATCAAAACAATCCGCAGGGACTTTCTCATCTTGATGAATTTTTCAATGAAATAATCCAAGATCAAAACTGATCCGTTTTGACTTTCTTTGCTCTCTTAAACATTTCAAAGATAGTAATGAATTATGGTATATTTCTTTCTCTTTTTTTTTTTTCTTTTGTTTTATTATAATATTTTAACAGCTGTCAGATCGTGTCATTCTAATAAGGTTGTTTCAGTGTTTATGAATTGGAACGTTTCTCCAGAATTTCCATTCTGGGAAATACAGATTTCCATCTCTGCAAACTCACTTGGGGGGACAGAAAAAAGATTTCAAATACTGAACCCGGCCTGGGAAGGCGTCTTGTTTTCCAAGTAGGTTAAAGTTAACACGGAGTAGAAATGCTCCCCATTTCACCCCAAATGTCACCCCATGATTTACTGAACATTTGTTTTTCACAGCTGAGGGTTTTGCTGCACTGAGTCTGTCCCACCACATACAACAAGCCTGCTCTGAAAGGTAAAGCCCCTCCTCTAATTAAATCCTCTGCAAGCACATCTTTTAATTCGTGATATCTGTTCCTAAATGCAAAGGAAAAAGAAATCTCTTCGCCAGAAACTCATTCTCTTCTGAACTCTTCACCTTTTCTGAGAGAATGCCTGAGTTTTGTCGACTTTTTAAAATTCTTGTTGTAATTCTTTCTTTTTTTTTTTCTTTTTTTTTTTTTTGGTTGTTATAGAACATCATAAATTAGCTGTCACCATTTTTTAAAGGTTACTGAATGTGTAAAATAATGTTTGCCCGATTCAGGAGTGCAGTAGTTTATGCAATTATAAAATAGCACATCAAAAAAAGCCAGCCTTTCCTTGCTACTTGCATAATTCATCACTCATCCTGTTGTCATGGGCGAGACCTCTCCTATCTCGCAGACAACAAAAAAATTAAGTTTACATTCGCTTCTCTAATTAAAAATTTAAAACTTTAAAGGAAGAGAGTTTGTAAACTGTTCAACCATTAAAAACCTGGAGAAACAGCCTTAAAAAATACTCCAGTGACAGAAATGAAACACAATTTTCTGTTTCCACTTTCCTGAGCGAGTAAGGCGATGGGAAGGAGAGCAAAGCGAGGAGCTCTGGGGGGGACAAGGGTGGCAGAGCTGGGGACAGCCAGGGATGGGGACACCAGGGGTGGTGGTGGCCTTGTCCTGAAGGTGTCTGGAATGACTGATCCCAGGCGAGGATGGCTGCTGACCCAGCTGCCCTGGCACCACTGATGGAACGGGGTCTGGGAGGAGAATGAAGGTACTGGGAGCATCCTCATATATTATAAGGGTATATGTGTGTCTATTTATATACATATAGATAGCTATATATGCATACATGTATGTTTATATGGATGTGTGTGTGTGTACATGTAAATAAATATATATATATATATATATACACACACATAGTTGCAGCTTGAAGGAATCAGCAGTTCCAGGTACCTGGAATCCTCTCAGCACAGCTGGTCACGGAGGAGCTCTTCTCACGTGGCTCAAAACCCAACGTGGCTTCTCAATCTGTCAACAGATTTTGGACTGAACAAACAGATACCGAGGACGCTGTGCCAAGGACGCCCTGCCGTGCTCAACCCTTCCCGGCCACTGAGGACCACGGACCAGTGGCCACCACCAATGCTGCAGGAGATGGAGCAGCCACTGGTCCACCATCCCGGGAAAGGGATGGCAGCATCAGGGAGGTGGAGTGTGGGGACGGGGACCAGGGGAGATGCCTGGGAGAGTTTGCCGTTTGCTGATGAGGACAAGGAGAAACCGCTGAGACAAACCCCACGGAGCAAATACAGGTGGTAACCAATGCTCATAGTATGTTTTATGCGAAAACGCACCCATAAATCAGGCGGAGATATTGTAATCCCGGAACTGAGGAGGCTGAATTGCTCCGGTTTATCCGGGCTGTGCCCTGCGGTAAGAAATCACCCCGCTCCCCCGGCTCCTCCGCCTGCCACCCCGGAGGGTCTCCCCTCGGGCCCCCGACTGGGTGCGTTGTGCTCCCAGTGACGCCGAGCGGCAAAACCGGCATTAAGGGAATCAACAAGGCCGCCTTGGAAGAGGCCAAGTCAGAAATAGCGGGCCCCGTTGCCTAATGGGACTTATCAATTATTATCTCAGACCATATTTCTTTGAGGGGTGATTGTTTCACAGAGCCTGACATCTCATATAGCTTTAAATTACTCACAACCGGGACGCCTTACAAGATAGCAGTAAAATCAGGAGAGGATTGGGCAATGTAATTATAGTATGGAAATGATGTTGATCGCTCAAGCAGGGAACAGACCTTGAATCGAAGCCCCCTCCCTTCTCCCCCCACCCCACTCCACGCTGCCGTCTTGCACCTACAGAGCCTGGAGAGCCGGCAGCAGCCACGGCTCCTCGTTAGGGATCTGCAAACGAGCAGGTGCTGATGGTGGGCACCGGAGTGAGACGCAGGGATGGAGCACGGAGGGGCCAGGGCAGGACCCAGTCCGTTGGCCAGAGGGATGTGCAAAGGGAAGATGGGGCCATGATACTCGGGGGCTGGACCACGATGCTTGGGCATTGGCCACGATGCTCAGGTGTTGGACCACAATGCTTAGGGGTGGGCACAGTGCTCAGACACTAGACCATGATGCTTGGGCATTGGGCATGATGCTCAGGCACTGGACCACGATGCTCGGGCATCGGGCACAATGCTCAGATGCTGGACCACGATGCTCAGGTGCTGGACACGATGTTCAGGCATTGAGTAAGGAAGTTTGGATGCTGGGCCACAATGCTTGGGTGCTGGGCTCTCACTTAGGAGGGTGCAACTCGCCCTCAGGCTGGGGATCAGCAAAACACAGCGTGGGGTCCCATCTCAGCAAGACCCAGAGGTGCTACTAAGTGCCTTCGCCAAGGGACAGCTTCCTTCAGAAACCAGTAAAGGACAATTATGGGGTGGTTGGTTTTGGTTTTTTTTTCAAAAAAAAAGATTTTTCTAGAAAAAAAAAATTCTAGAAAAAGTTTCAGCAGTGGACATTTTCATATTCCAAGTCGAGGAAAAATCTTTAAAAAGTTAGAAGGTGTTTTCATGGACATTTCAGCAGGTACAGCTCCCTCCCCCTCCCCATTCAGTGCTGACACCTCCCAGCACAGCGCTGGTGATGTTGGGGACCTTATCGAAGCAGACAAGATCAGAATGAACTGGCCAAAAAGCCACATTCTCCATCCAAGGGAGGTCCAGTTGGTGCTGAGGGTGGATGAGTCCCTTCACGTACCTTGCTGTGGTGGCAGCTGTTGTGGTTTACCTTCTAATCCAGGTCCCCTTCTCGGCAGTTCAAACCAATATAATAACTTACCACAAAATAGTGAGGAATCCCTTGAAATGCTGATTTCCCAGCAGCTGCTTTCTCCTCTGTCGGCATCACATCCATCGGAGCGTCTCCAAGCCCGGGAGCAGGTCAGGGGGGGTTCTTACAGTGGGACAGTGGGGCAGGATCGGGACCAGAGCAGGATGTGATGAACAGGGTTTGGAAGTGTCCCCCCATGGAGGATGCGCTGTCGGGGGGTGCCGTCGGGGGGTGCACACACTGCAGGCAGGGGGGTCAGGTGGGTGGGGGCTGCACACCAGTGGACACCACCTTGGTACTGGGAAACGGCCAGTGCAGGACCCTTGCTCGGCAGCGACCGCTGGACACACCGACCAGCGCAGAGATAAGCAAGTCCAGGATGGAGTGAGGAGATGGAGGAATTGGGGGATTATGGAGGTTTGTGCCTCTTTTCATTCCCTTTCAAGGGTTACAGCTCCCCCCCCAACACACACCTCCCTTGTGACAGAAACTCAAATTTTACGGCTGCTTGTTGTAAGTGCCTTCAACAGGGACCACACTCCTGATTACTATTCGCCTTCTTTGGAGACGGAACGAGCTCCAAAATAAGAAAACTCCACATACCTGTCAGAAAATCACAGGTAGGGAATGAAAAACCCACTTAACATTCTGCACACGTTGTACCAGCCTC
This sequence comes from Calidris pygmaea, assembly GCA_003697955.1. Taxonomy (NCBI): domain Eukaryota; kingdom Metazoa; phylum Chordata; class Aves; order Charadriiformes; family Scolopacidae; genus Calidris; species Calidris pygmaea. The sequence goes on along the minus strand of QJSC01014800.1, from coordinate 2,434,842 downwards.
CTCGTGCCTCCCCAGGAGCAGTTCCCAGGCTGAGCCAGTGCCGCGGGGAGCGACCCGCTGGGGTCGGTACCTGGGTACCGGTATCAGTATTTTTCCAGGATGCTGCTGGGAACAAGGGGGACCGATAGGAGCCTGGCTGGATATTTGCTGGTGACAACTGGCAAGTCTGCGGGAAAGTAAATGAATGTCCCCGAGGACAGTCACACTGCGGTGCCTTCGCCTTCAAAGGCAGAGCCCTGGTGGGAGGGCTGGGGCAGGGAGCAGTAGCCTATGGGCACAGATGACAGGGCTATCAATTTGATGTTTTTAAATTCTGGAGCAGGAATGCTGTTTCCTGAAGAGCTGAACAGGAAAGATAGAAATCATGATGTCTTTTTTTTTTTTTTTTTTTTTTTTAATTAAAAAGCCCTGCTTTCTCCAACTCCTTAAAAGTTGATGCTCTGTCAGGTCTAACAAGCCGCTGTCAATCCGTTCCCAGCCGTGCCTGGTGCCGGGGAGGAGCAGAGGCAGCCAGGAGCCTGGGCACACACAGGGTTGGGGACACAGCTACCAAAAGCTCTTTCCCAGCCCCAAACTGGGCTCCGCAGCCCGACAACCCCAGCCATGGGCAGAGCTGGTGCTGAGGGAGGGCTGGCTCCTTGCGGCTGCCTCTCCCTCCAGCATCCCTCCTCTGGGAGCATCCCCCCTCCCGGGGGTTGCTGGATCAGCAGAGGGGCTGGGATGAACCCCCTACCCCGGGCTGGGTATCTCCTCCAGCCTCTCCATCGCCCACTCTCTGCTGTGTGTCCCTCCAGAGCCAAATATCCCAACTCTCCAGCTGCCTCCAGCTGAGCCTGGAAGTGGGAACCCTCCTTGGACCACAGGCTTGCGGTGGTAACTCACTGTCTCTGGGAGTGCTGAAATGATCCTGGATAATGAGGTTAATTAATATGTTCCTCCAAGCCCAGAGGCACTGGGGGAGATTGGGATCAGCCTGTCCCCACCGGCTGTAAGACGTGCGCCCGGGAGCAGGTATTGTCCAAAGGTTACACGGCGTGGATACGCTTCGGGCCATGCCGGGAGATAATAAATCATTGTTTATTAAAAGCCTTTTAAGGATGCCTGCAGAACAAAAGGGGGTGTGTGGCTCCCCCCCAGCTTCTCCCTCCTCCAATTCGTGCCCAGCACCATGAACGAAGCCGCTGGTGCTGACAAATCACAGTTCTCAGCTCATAGTCCCAGAAGCACCTTAAAAAGTGGAGGAATGTTGGACTCAGGGGCCAGGCTGGAGGGAAGCCAGTAGCCAAGGAGGCAGCTAAGAAAGATGGTCAGCAGAGCAGGGAGACAGGCAATAACGCTGATGGGCCTCACACGCCAGCCCCGGAGAAGTCCCGATCTTGAAACGCATCCAAAACAAGCATCGCATTTGGTCTGAAATGATGTCACTGCCGATCATTAGTGTGGTAATTACAGTGAAAGCCTTTTGCAATTGTATCCTCTGAAGGGTCATTAATGCAACCCAACCGCACCAGTAAATGTCTCATTAGTCTTATTTCAGACTTATGTATTTTTCAGAGCTACAGAATCCTAATAGTCTTTTCCCTCCAATAACATTTATATCTGCTCCCTGCTCCAGCCTCACCAACAATGGGCCCTTCTCCTCCAGCTTCCCGGTGCTCCGCCTGGTAAGACACATTTCTAGCAGAGGAAGGGCACCGAGAGCCAGCGTTTGGGAGGTCGAGGGCTGGATCCTGGTCCCTGGTCACCCCAGAGGCTCAGGAAGCAGCTCCTGCTCCTTGTTCACAGCAAACCTGATCTGGATAGAAATCTGGGGGTCAGTGAGAAGGCATATAAACTCATGGACAGGGTATCAGTCACCTCAGGAGCTCCTGGAGTCATATCTCAACAGCCAATGGTGCAGGAGATCCCTGTGTGGAAGGCTGCAGGGGAAGGTGGGGCAGATGCTGCTCCATGTTTCCATCGACCTTATTCTGGGAGAAAGGGAGAACACCAGCTGTATTTGCTGAAGGCTTATATCCGTCCAGGAGCATAAGACCACTGGGAGGAGATCAGAAATCAAAACCTTGTTGACAAATCCGAGGTCTGGCCCGAAAGAAAGCAGAGCAAAACTCAGCAGAGACAGTCGTGCAGCTCAGTGGGAGCATCCAGCTGCACAAACACGGCCAGGGGGGCAGGCACTGCCAAGAAGGGGACCTGGATTAGAAGGCAAACCTCAACAGCTGCCACAACAGCCAGGTACATGAAGGGACTCATCCACCCTCGGCACCAACTGGACCTCTCTTGGATGGAGCATGTGGCTTTTGCATGAAAAAGAAGACCATTACATAGATTAAGGAGTGATTTGGGTCAGGCTTAGGCTCGGAGGGTGGACCTGTCATATCTGAATGTCCAGAAGAGACTTTGGAGAGTGGAGCCAGAGTGGGGAGGAAGCTACTCCCTAGTAAACCAAAGACAAAGAGTGGTGTCACTTCTGGTGGCACAGACTCTGAGATGCTCCAAGGCTGCTGTAAGCGTTCCGGCAGAGACAGCAAGGGGTGGGGGTCCAGGAAAGCACTGTCTGACCAGCTGGCCTTGGCTTCTGGCACAAGGAGGACACCCTGGGTGGGAGCTCTACAAAGGAAAGCCGAGAAAATCTGCCTGGCTGCATCCTCAAACGCTGCGAGCAGGAGCTGCTCCCCGGGACACGTCTGGGTCCCACACCCCCTCCCAGCACATCATGTGTAGCTGTTCCTCATGCAGCCAACTCCTTTAATCAGAGAAGAAAAAACCCTCAGAACACAAGATTCAAATCCACCAGGAAAGGTGACACATTCTCCTATTCTTCAAAGGGGCTCTTTAAATATTAAAAATAGCATTGTTGTTTTAGCAACATTAATTTAAATGATGCACACATGACACATTTAATCGCCTTTGCATGCTCCAGACACCGCGCTTCTCTGCGGCGACAGAAGCCAGGTTGGGGCTCTTCTTTTCTACTTTGTCCTGTGACAGAAAAAAGGAGAACATCCACTGCATGGAGGAGGAGGAGGAGGAGACAGAGGAGGAGGAGAAGGGGGAGGAGGAGGTTTATGCCCAGCCTGCACACACACAAGGCGTGATGAGACGCAGCCCAAGAGCATCTCTTTCTTTTCTAAAGCTGGGCTTCCAGATCAGCTTGACGAAAAACTTGTCCCCAGAAGACAGGGCTTAAGTAGGTCAAACACAAAGAGCCATCCAAAAGCATACCCCAATGTTTTCCTGGTTCTTCCCACAACTGCTCAGCCCATGCTAAATTCATGCTTCAGTAGCTCCTTTCCTTGCTCTGATGTTCTTTCAGCTTTAGTAGCTTCATGATCCATTTTGGTCCCTGTTTTCAGGTCTGGCTGGTGGCTAAAAAAAAACCAAAATATTTAAATATGTCTGTGAGGTAGAGATGTCATTGAATAGGTTGGTTGCAACCATCACCTTAATCTTTTCCCTCCAAATGCATTTCTGACCAAGAGAACAAGCGTAACTCAGGTAGTGCAAGCTGAAGCTAAACACGGGTGGGGAGTTAGATTGGTTACCACCACCATTTAGGAGGAACTGCCTGTGGAAGACTTTCCAAGGATACACAGCCTTCATCCACCACAGGTGCCTCTCAGGCTCTTTCTTTTATGAACTAGAACAGTCTTCCCTTGCTCCTGGCTTCAAAGGGTCTTTGGAGAACCAAGGGGTTCGGGTACTACCTGTAAAGCTGCCCACACACCATCAGGATTTCTTTTCATCAACCTCCAAAGACATGAAGACCCAACCATGGTGCCTTTTTCTCCACCACACCTATTCTAGTGACTGCACTCTCTAGTCAGCTAGAAAACAACCCCCCTCCAACCGAGAGCTTCACTGTCTTTTGCAGACCCAACCAAGGGCAAGGTGGGGAGGGGGATCGTATGATTGCAAAATGATGGAATTCATCTGCGACTTGACCTTCACTAATGATGGATGGCCTGTTCGTAAAGATCAGCAGTTGAAAGCCTTCACTCTGATGCATCACCTGCACCTGCAATGAATTGAAGTGGGGGGGAACCTGACGTCCTTCCTCACATCTCCAGGGGTTGTACAATACATGCAGTTTCTGGACTGGCTTAACCTGCATGGAGTGAATCCGAATTTGAGATGGGGGCTGTACATGAGCCAAGGGGCAGTGGTTAAACTGGGACTCAGGTTCTCGAGTCCAAGCGTCCCAGTACAAACTTGTGTGTCTCGTTATGTCTTACCTCAAATCAGACCTCGCACAAGAGCTGAGCGTAGCTGTAAATAATTTGACTCTCAGTCCTGGCTGCCTGCCTGGCTCTGAGTCACATGTTGCTGAAGGAATCGTCATAACCTGCAAATTATTTTCTTGTGTTAATTCATTCTGGTGAAATAAAACTATTGCCAATTGCTATCAGCCTCAAACTGGATGTGCTGGGAGCTACCTCGTGGACGGTGCTGTCTCTGCTCTTGGTGACAGCGTGTAATAGCTTCTGGTATCCAAATGTGAAATACCAGCTCTTTGTGCTCAGGATCTCACCATGGCCAGAGGGACTCTCTCCTTCTTTTTGTTAAGTGGTGATTATTATTATTATTTGAATTATTGTTTGCACTTATTGCAAAAGGAAAGAAGAGAAAGAACCCAAAGATCTGGATGAGCTGCTTCTGTATTAACGTGTTCAGATGCGGAATAACAGGAAAGTGGCTCTGCTTGCCCGACCCCTCCCTCCAGGAAAGGAAACCCTCTCCTGTCCCAGGCTCCTGCTTCTTCTCCTTATTGGTTCCTATCTCCTTATCTCCTTCTTAACAGTCTCCTGTAGCCTTAGAGCAGTCCTAAGGTGTTCAAAACAATTGAGCTGCCTTTCAGCTGAGATCACAAGTGATGAAGTATCAGGGGAAGATGTTCTTTGGCCCCTTCTGGGGCACAGAATTGGCTTGCTCTCCTCGCTCTCCAGGCTCAGGGAAGGGGCTGTGTCCATGGACAGAGCCCCCAAGCTCCTCTGCCAGCAGCAAGGAGCCAGGGGGGGAACTTTTCCAACCATTTCTGAGCCTGTGGGACACAGTGGAGCAGGACAGGGGGGAGGAAAATAGGAACTTCAAGAAAACTCCTTACACTTCCAGGCAACTTAGAGCTGGTAATTAAAGGAGTGAAGGTACATTCTGCTTTATCCCAGCTCCTGCCTCTTCAAGGGAGGGAGGTTTGGATTATGCATTCCGACATGTATCAAGGTCCACTGGTTCGGAACAAGAAGTCTGCCAAAAAGCACGGCCTTGGAAGGGGGAGCTGAATCGGAGAGAGGTGGGAAGTTGCCTTGGTGCTGTTTCTGCAAGCACAAGGAATATTAACAGCGCTCTGTGGGAAAAAGCCAGCCATCTCCAGCAGAGATGATGGAGAATGCAAACCCCCTTCCTCAAATACTTCCTTGGATCTGCTTTCCCTTTGCCAGGTGTACTTCCTGAAGAAGAAGAAAAATCTGGGCATGGCAATTTGGTTTCTTGAGTCGTGTAACCGCTGCTTTTTGAATAAGGTTTCAGAACCACATTAGAATGGTACAAGCTGTGTTCAGAAGTGCTATCCCCTGATTGCAGGGGTAAGGAAAATCATCGCTGTGTTGTCTCCGATGTCTGCCTAACATCTCCAGGCATGAAGGATGCTGGTGCGGTCAGAGGGGCTGGGAAATCCAGGTCCAGTGCCCAAATGGAGCCACCCCCGGTGCCAAGCCCCCATTCCTGACCGGTCTCCGGAGTCGGGCTCTCAGCACCAAACAGCAAACACACACACACACACCCCATTTCTCTGTAAATCAAGGAAAGTTTTTTCTGATTGTGTGAATAAACAGGTGGTGATGCCACGTTTGGAGTTTGGAGGTGATAAACTCACTCAAACACGGCAGTGAAACACACTTAACGGCTCCTGCTCTGCCAGGGGCTGGGCACAAGTTCAGCTCCGATGGAGCAAAGCACCCAGCCATTTCAGCTCAGCGGGGGCTTAAAGTTAAGCAGATGCTTGAGGCTTTTATGAATGATGTAGCGAAGGAATGTATTTGCTACAAAGATGCAAGTTTAATTCTGCAAAAGTGCGTCTTACAGGGGACACAGCCCGCAGCCTCGGGGAGCTGCACAGCGGGGACAACGAGGGACAAACATCTCACACGTGCTCTCCAGACTCAGGACCTGCTCTTTGTGTGTGTGTGTGTGTGTGTTCACGACAAGACAGATAACGATGCTCAGCAGAGGGGTTCTCTTTTTCTTGCTTGTTTGTTTCTTCCTCCTGGAATTTTCCCTGTGATTTCAGAAATACCGTCTTTTGCTGGGTGCTAACGTGTCTGGTTCAAAAAGAGGGTGGCCTTTGTGTGCGTGGAGGTTGTATGACCTCTTTGCTGCTCGGTGTATAAGTGCTCGAAGGAGTGTTTGTGCAGAGCTAAGCAAACAGATGAAAACATTTCTGTGTGTATAAAATTTATTCAAACACAGATTCCAGTGTAACCGCGTTTGCAACCTTTTGAGATTTTCTTTGCACCTGTGTTCGAGCGCTGGAGCTTGACTGATCATGAAAGCAGATACTGTACTCAAAGGTGTCCAACAAGTTTCGCCGCCTACACTTGATTGGAAAATTCAGAATACGCGATTTGTCGGGGTTGGGTTTAGTGGTGTAGGTCGGCGAGATGAAAGCGACACCAGGAGCAGTGATAACCGGAGCACGGTGGCAGCTCTTGTGCGTAAGCCACCCGCGTGGGCAGAGCAGTAGAGGCACAACTCTGAGTAACACGCTCATTCAGAAATGTGAAGAAGGTGTAACAAAAACCTATTAATAGGGAGTTTCTGTTATGCATCATTCCCTCAGCTCTGCGTGTGCTCACACGTGTGAGAAACAACGTGTTGTGGTGGCTCCAGTGATGGTCACCCACACGTGCAGCCTCCTGGTCCCTGCTAGAAGGATTCTCACGGTGCCATTTAAGGCACACCAGGCTTTCTCCACCAGCAGGAGACAGTGATTTTTGCCTCCAGATCATCCTCTGAAGCTGCCAGAGCCTAAAATAGCTCTCCTATTCACAGAGAAGCAATGGATGCGATTCACATTCATTATCGGTGTGTCATTCACAGCCCGTGCACCCATGGCAGCCTGTCCCTTCCTCTCACACCCCCACTTCTTCCTGCCTGGCTCGCAGAGGACAGCGAGGTGCCTGATGGCATGGATTGCTCTCATCTAACCCGCAGCCCACATTGATCTGTCTGCCTGCCCTGGCAGCTGAGCTCAGTGATACGTAGGAGCATCGCAGCCTCCGTGGAGGTGGGAGCATCCGTGGCCGGGCACGTCCCATCGGCATCATCAACCACCACCAACGCCATCAGCAAGACCTGGCACTGAGGTTTTTGAACCCGTGAGCCTCTAAGAAGTTGTGATACTGGGCTGAGAGTATCTGGGTTTGCCCAGTAAAAACCAGGAATTACTAGCCTTGAGGGCTGGGCCACAATGGGAAAGCCGTAGCATGCGGTAGGGTAGGTCAATGGAGGAGAGATGAGCAATTCATAAACAGCCCTGAGCTAAAAGCACCCAGTGCTGTTTGCTCTGTAAGGTCATGTCTGCCCTTCCTGAAAGTTATTTATATACCTCTTACGTGAGAAAACCTAGGGGAATTCCAGAACCTCAGCCAGATTTCGCCACAAACTCCTCCTGAAGGTGCATGACTTGTTCCTGCCCGACAGCTCGCTAACATCTCCCCCTCTCCTGTCGCAAGCAGCAGCATCGACGAGGGAGCTCATTGCTGACCCCCGGAGCTGCAGCAGCAAACCCCCACCCCACAGCAAAGAACCCCTCTCCCCAAGGCCAGCAAGCTCAGGGTGCGAGGACAGGGTCTCTTGGGAGCCCCTTCCAGTGCCCATCCTCCCCAACAGACATCTTTCCCAGCTCCAGCAATTCCTGAACCACTGTCAGCATCCCAGTCGGGTGCTGGGCACCCGGGCAGAGCCCACCCCTCTCCCACGGCTCCTGTGAAAGCTGTCACCTTCGCTCTGACACCTTCCCTGCACAATGTGGCCCTTCTCCTCCCCAGGCCACGTGTTTAGCTTTAAAGAGGGGGAAAAAAAAAACCTGTGCAAACAGTGAAGCACAGCGAGGAGCAAACTGCTCCATCCCACAGACCTGCAGCTCCCGGCCGCACACCCGTGCCCTCTCCAGCTGTTAACACCCCTCACATGCTTTCGTGTAAGTGATGGAGAAAAGTGTCAGGCTGGGGAAAAGACAGATCACGAGTATTTCTGGCCCTGACATTTTCCTCCAGATATCTGGATTTCCATATATTTGAAAACCTAATATAAACAACAGAGAGAAAATTTGCATTTCGGGCAGTGAGGAATGAAAAATGGAGGCGGCGTAATGTATTGCTGCTCGAGGAAGAGGAATGACAGTGGTAAAGTCGAGCACACACGACAGCACCCAATCGGCTTGTGGCAAACTCATTTCCTGGCAGAATATAGGGTTTCATCTGCTGGAACATTTAATAGGCATCAAAGAAAGATCACTTCCCTCCTCTCAGTGCAGATTGAGAGCCTTCGCTCTTGCTTTATTTTTGCCATTTTATTAAACCCTTTATATAGTTTTAATACAATATGTATGATCCTCCTGAAAACAAATAAATTCTTAGGCGCTTCCCAGATTCTAAGGATTTCTAATGGTTACATATGTTTTATTTATATTTTCAGAGAGACATTAAATATGCAATGTGTAAAAATATGCAACAACAAAAAAAATCAACTCTAATTTATTGTTCCATACAGAGCAACGTTACGTTACAGTGTTAATTTGCAGATTTGGGCAGCGCCAGCCCAGGGAAGGGGCTGAGCATCCCCCCACAGTCACTGTTTTGACTGAAAAGCCCCAAAACTCCCCCTTCAGCGATTTTCAGTCTTCGCTGAGCTGGGAACGGGGACTTGACCAGGGCCGTTCCCAGCCGGGTCACAAGGAGAGATCTGGGAGCAGTGGGATTTGCTCTGAGATCCCAGAGAAACCATCTCCCAGGCTGCAGGTGCCCAGTAACTCCAGAGCAGCATCGTGTGTTAACACCAGTTTCCGTGCCACGTGAAGAAACGGCCAACTCTCAGCCAGCTGAACGTGCTCTGTGCCCTGTCAGGACATAGACACTCCTCCCGTCCCACAAAAACCAGACGCTGGAGCCCTGCAGATCCTGAGCTCCCATTAAACTCATCTCCGGTACAACTGAGAGGCTTGTGATGGCCACCACCCCACACATTCCCGGGGGATGAGTAGATAAAAGCTCTTGGGAAAAGTGCTCTCAGCTTAAAGGGGTCTCCTGTGCAAAGCCAGCGGGTGATGGAGCGCCCTGGGCTGACTCTAACTGTGCTTTTCCGCACCTTTTGAATTCCATTTTGCAGCATCTATTGGCTTCCCAGAGCCAGCAAGGGAACGGGGTAGGGAAGCCAGAGGGATGAGGTAGGAGGGGGAGGAGAGAGCACAGGATAATTTTTGCTGACAGTATTCCGCAGAGCTGGAAGCAGAGTGTCCGGTGAACCTTAGTTATGGCTTTTGAAGCAGCCTTTGGCTCTGAGGTTCCTGTGTTTAGGAACCAGAGAAACGCATCGGAAGGTTTTCAGAGGTTCATCAATTCTGATCAGGTTCAGTCTGGACACACAAGCCCTCCAGCTCAGGCGTATTCTTGGCAGGCAGCCCCTACCCCCTAAATATACAGGCACACAAACACGCTGGCATTCGTGGGGTTGTGTCAATGATGCCCACGCTCTTGCAGAGGGGAACTGCTGAAGAACTTGTCCCCTTGCACGTGGACCTGCCTGTGCACGCGTCTGCCGAGGGGTGCCCTGCATCATTGGCACGGTGTGCCCTTCATTCTGCCTCCTCAGTCCTTCCCAATCTGAAGCCCAAACCCTGTTTGTGATGTGACATTTATTCTGCAGCACCCAGCTGTGAGAGCACAAGAAAAAAACAAAAGGTCCTGGCTTGGGCTGGGACACGGTCAGAGATGATTCAGAGCATCCCGAGCAGACGAGACCTCATCACAGAAATCAATTTGCAGTTAAGAGATGCATGGACAAGGAAGACCATGTATCCATGGGTTTCACCAGGAGGCATCATGAGGCTCCTGATGCCACTGAGGAGTGGGCTGAGCCCCCTCATGCATATTAAGAAAGCCCTAATTGCATATTAACAGACCTGTAACCCCGCTGCACAATAAACAGCCTCATGTCAGGGTCACGACAGAGAGTTTCTATCCTGGGCACTTTACAGCTATTTTTAATACCATCGGAGCAATTGGACACACATAAATCCCCCCCCCGATCCCTCCTGAGGTGGCTGGGGGTGGTGCCACTGTCCCCCACCTTTCTGGGTGCTGCAGAAGAACCCACAGCCCTCCCAAACGCTGCCTTTCTGATGTACGGCTCCTGCCGAATACATTATTTTTGGTCCTGTGAGCACAGTGATGTGAAGTGACCTGCTGGTTAAGGGTAACCTGTGTTAACAGAGCTGTAGTCGTGTTGATTCAGAATATCTTTCATGTGTGTCCTTTAGAAAAATGTATTTGCAGACGAGGCGGTCAGAGCCGGAGCGGCGGGTGCCTCCTGACGCTGTGTGTGACACCGGCTTGTGCTTCTGGCAAATCATTAGCCCAGACACGAAAATACACAAATAAAAGCAAATGCTGCATTGGGCTCCAAGCTGCCGGCTGGTCCCTTCACACCGTGGCCACGTCAAGGTGGCAACACTAGCCCTGTGCTGGCCCACTCTCACCCCCAAAGCCAGCCTTTCACCCAACCTCTGCTTTTTTTTTCTCTCTGAGCTCTGTATATTCCACCAGGGAGCTCTGAAAGGCCCCAGAGAGGACGGATCCTGCCCGCAAAGCCATGCCCGAAGCCAGGTGCCGGTTCTGAACCAGCATGAGACCAGAGACCTGAGCTCTGCGGGAACAGATTCCCAGCTAAAATAAGAATAACGCAATCGGAAAAGTTATCTTCCTAGTTCTCCCCAAATGAAAGTGATAGGAAAATGAAAAGACAACAGAAATAATTCCATTGTCACTGACCAAAAGCTTCCTTTTTTTTACAGGCTTCCCTCTTTACATATACACCTGTATTTTTGAAAAAGAAAATAATTAAATTATATTTTTTTAATTAAATGAAATAATTTAAAACCAAGCAAAAACACGGTATCTTTTTAAAGACCATAAAAAAAAAACTTCAGAATTTTTTTAAACACATTTTCCAATTAGCTTTGGGATGAAATAATTCACAAGGTTAATACCTTGTGCTGCCCCCAAGCTTGCTTGGAGAAGAAGCTATCTCACCACCCCCCCCCCCGCACTTTGATCAAGGCTACCGAGAGATGCTCACCCTGCTCCTTTCTCTCAGCCAGGACAGTCCCAAAGCCCAGCCCAGTGCTCCCAGTCCAGGCATCCCCATCCCTCATGGTGTGCAGAAACTTCCCCTGCTATTCCCCCCACCGCGGCAGAAGGGCAGATGAAAGAGAAAAGAAAAAAGAAGCAAACTCAAGTTTTTTGCCAGTGTTTTTCTTAGATGGGTTAGATTCCAGAATCAGAGATGAGAAAGTTGCCCTCCCTGAGTATCCGGGACCTGGAAGCAATTTTCGATGACTGCAGTGAAGATGTGAGCAGTGTCTCCCCGTGTGGGCTGGTCAGCAGATGGGGAGGTGGCCGGATGCCCAGCCGGAGCTGGCTGGTGGCCACCGGCGGGGAGGGAGGGGACCGCGCTCGCCCCCGGCTCAGCTGCACTCGCCTCCTGCCATAAGCAGCTGGACACGGTGCCTTTTCCACCATCACCTCCTGGCACCCAGGAAATCCCTCGCCTTCTGCTTTCCTGGAGGAAAGTCCAACAGCCCGGGAACAGCTGCTGCAACATCCCACCTGGAGGGGTCCAGGAGAGGAGTGGGGAGAGGTGCCTGAATCCCAAGGCAAGAAGCATCTTCCCAGCAGGGTCTGTCTGGCAGCGGGACACAGCTCAGGGACAGCCCACCTGCCTCAAGCACCTTGAGAATGGGGGCCTGTCCCTCCCTGCAGGTCCTGGGCTTGCCTTTGGTGCCCACCCCAACACGCTCCTTGCCAACAGCCCGAACGTCCCCAGAGACCGGGCACAAGCATCCAGGTTCCTCTCTCCTCTCTGGAGAACAGTCACCCCCCTGCCATGGGACACTCACTGCTCACCCAGGGACACTCACCACTTGCCCAGGGGTTCAGTAGCTTTTCTCGAAAGCCAGGACACCTACGCCAGGGTCATGGCAGGCTGGGGTGGAGCAGGGCTGTTGTCCCCACTGGGTTTCTGTGAGCTTGGCCAGCAGCAGGGGGTGGGCAGGGTGCAGGCAGCGGCCCCGGGCTCAGGGTCTGACGGGACCCAGCTCTGCTGGAGCATCTTTGTGGGGCACCTGCCCTGCAGAAGTGCTGGCCGGGCTCCCCTGCTCATCCACCCCAGGTCCCCTTGGCAGGGGAACGCTGCTATTTGCTTGTTATTGAAAGCAATCACTGTCAATTGATTTCTCTCCCCTCTTTCAGGCTTTTTCAATTCGACTTTTCAATTTGACAAGGCTCTCCCTTCATGGAGAGGCAGCAGGACCTAACCAGAGGCTAATCCATGGCTCCATGGAGCAGCTCCAGCAGCTCCTGTGATCCCAGCCAGACAGACCTGGACCTGTCCTTGTCCTCAACAGCCATACATGATCCTAGACCTGCTGCCAGTATGGACTACCCAGTCCTTAAAGATGTCATGGGTTATACGCTGTCTGGAGAGCCTTCCTCTTGTGTAAGATCCAGGAGGCAACACTGAGACCAAGGTCTTACTGGGCCCTTTCCTTCCTTGTCCACCACAACGTGAGAGTGGGGACAGGACCCAGCACCAACAGAGCCTGGGTAAATAAAGATGCAATTTGAGTGAGCCAAGACCATGTGTGGGATGTCACTGCTCTTTCCATTGCCAGAAGCGTTTGTTCCCACAAGGGCATCTCAGCCCTTCGAGCAGCGAAATTACCCAAGGCTTCTCTGAGAGCTTCAACCCATTCATGCCTCTCCTCACCTGCAGTTCTGCAGCTTCCCACCAAAAGCCATCAGTTTGGTGCCCAGGGAGGCTCAGCTCCCGCTGGCTCCATCCCTGGCTGCATCCTGACACTGGGATGGAGCCGGGCTCAGCACCGTCACCTTGACACCATGATGGACCTGGGCTCAGCACCAGCATCTTGACACCAGGATGGAACCGGTCTGCCAGCTCCACGCGCCGCATCCCACCGCCACCGGGCACGGCATTTGCTGCGGCTCAGCAAAGCTCAGCAGAGCCACCGAGCAGTGTTTAGCTTTCCAGGTTTGCAGTTGGAATGATGATTCTCATCACCACTTGAATTTAATTTAAATGGTTTGCTTCTGCTTTCATTTTATTGGCACCCATTATATCCCCCTTGTACCTCTGGCATTTCCTTAATAGTCTTTTGACTCATCTGCTCTCAGGAGGAGAAACATTTTTTACAAGAACAATATGAAGTAACAGTTATAAAATCTGTAGCCTGGTGATAAATGTTAAGGACTCATATTCTTTTATTGGAAATTGCTGTCTTTCAAATGTTTAACAGATTTGTAAAAATAATTTCTCCAAAAGGTTACGGTTCTATTGAACTCCATTAGAGAGAGCCTGGGCTCTAAATCAAGGCGCTGCATCCCGGCGCCCGCGCATGGGGGGACACGCCAAAGTCATAACTTTCTCCCTTCGTACACAACACCGCCTGGCTCCTCTCCAGCATCATTCCATTTCCAGGACACTTTCCTTGACCCCTGGGTCCCTCCGCCGCAGCCGAGGGGGTGCGTCTGCCGGAATCCAGGCGTGAAATGATGAAGGGATGGGGCTGCGGTGGCTCCGGCTGCGCTAGGACCTCAGATGTGAAATCACCACTTTTTTTTTTTTTTCTTACTTTTTTTTTTTTTTCCCCCCCCCCCCCCCCCCCACCTCCTCCTTCTCCTCATCCTGGCCTGTCGCATGCCGGGCGGAAAAGATTGTATTTATCACCTGTCAGGGCTTGGCAGAGCTGAGTTACGTGGAGCAGGACAGCATAAAATTATCATACACAAGCATGAAATTACAAAATCGCTCGGAACTGAACAACAAAATTATTTCATTTCTGAGGGAGGCCATTCCATTTTTTAGTCGTGACACCTCAACTGCCAAACTTTGAATTGAAATTGAGTGTGAGGTGCATGGAATATAGACAGCAATAACAAGCAAAGGCATGTAAACTAGCCATGCAAATACACTACATTAATGGCCCCAGAAACCTCCCACAGGAGATATGTAACTAAATAAATGTCACATGTCCCAATAACTCAACTTTTCTTATACATTGTGAAATGAATTATGCCGCAATCGGAGCAGGGGCTGCTCCTGGCGACGGGACTCCCATTTGCCTGGCATCCTCCTGGACCTCGTCTGGTTTTGTGCTTTTCCTCTCCCAGCATTTGTTATCGGAGGTGGGTAAACACGGCCAAGGTTTGGAGCTGCAAGGAGCAGGGGAGGAGGGGGGGGGAGACCCAGCAAAGCAGAATGCGGCTCCCTCAACTGCAATTTGGTGACAATCCTTTGTGAGAACTTCCCCGCAGCGGCTCAGACGTGCGGGCAGCAAGGAGCGATGCTATCGCAGCTCATCCACACTATAAAATCCCCCCGGCCCCGTGGAGCAGAGCTAACGTTTCTATATCTCCCCACTTCCAACCGGGGGGCTCGGGGCTGCTCTGTATGCACCGAAAGGGCTTGCAGAAGCGCGGGGAGGTTTATTAGGCTGCTTATGCAAAGGCAGGCATCACGCAGGGAGGTAACAGCAGCTCTCTTCCCGCTTAGCTTCCTCGCCAGGGAGAGCCCGGCCGGCGAGCCCCGGCTCTGGCGGGGAGCAGACACCGGCAGTAATTGTGGCGAGGAGTGAAAGAGCAGTTCCATTTTATTGCAACTGGTAGCATCCTGATGACTGGAGGCAAGACGGTCCCGGAGGAGCGATATTTTATTAACGCTATTTGTGTCAAAGCTTATTGTGTGTTTGTCTGACTTTCCCCGGGGAGGGGAGCCCAGGGTGGAAATAACGCGGCACCTTCTGGGTGACAACACGCCGCCCCCGTGGCCGGCTCCTCGGTGGGGCTGGGGGAGCAGGCAGGAGGTGCTGGACACGGTGGGCATCCAGCATCCAGCCCCCGGCTCCTCTGGGGAGGAGGCAGCTCCATCCATCACCGGGGAGGGGGGAGGAATGGATTTGTCATCTCCCTCCGCCGCGCCGATGGGCTGTGCAGGGTCTGAGCTGAGCAAACCAAATGAGATGTTAAATGAAATTAAAGACGGAGTGAAAGAGCCGTCTGGGATTGGGAGAGACACCAAGCTGCCTCCCGCCGGGCCGGATCACCCACCCCGGGGAGGCACCGCAGGCTCCTGCCATCGCTTTTGGTGGTTGCTGCCTGCATCCCTGCCTGGCCAGCCAAGGGGGGATGCCCCACACATCCCCGGGGACCAGGACCCACAGGAGGCAGCTGAGGAGGCTCCGAAGGCTCTGAGTGTCAGTAGGTCCTCGAATTCTCTTACAGCGAGGTGTGATGCAGCATCTCCTGCGGAGACCCAGGGAAGGGAGACACTGAAGCCCCGCTGCTGGCATCACTGCGGAGCAGCCAGGACACCTCCAGTGGGGCAAGGTGGGACTGGGACCGGTGGCACTGGGAGCCCAGAGAGGAAAAAAACAGCTCTTGAGGAGACTCCAGCCAGGAAAGCTTGTCCATCCTGCCTTTTCCATACAAGCCTCAAACCTTGTTACATCCCCAGCGCTCTCACTCTGGCTTCAGGCAGACCTGACCTCATGGCAGGTCCCTGATTTGGTGGCCACATGGTCCCATGATGTGCCAAGATGCTGCAGGCTCAGGGCTTGTTGCACAGAGAATTGCATCCCCTCCCCTGCCCTCTCCCACAGCCCAGACCCTTCTCTGCAGCCCTGGGGGCATCCCATGCTTTGTCCCCCAGATCCCAGCAGCAAAGAGGGGGATCAGAAGAGTTTCTTGCAGTTTGCAATGAAAACAATAACAAACGAGGGGACAAACCCAGTTGTCAGGGCCACAGAATAAACATCCCAGTGGGCATCCAGGGAGCCTGCAGCCTGGGTGTTTAAACTGGCAACAAAAGCAGCCCAAAATGCCACCCTGGGGATGGGAAAGGAGCAGCCTGTTCCCACCTGGCTCTCGGCATCCCAGCGAGAGCACAGCTCGGAGAGCGAGCGTCCACCGGGCTGAACGGCTCCCCTCCTTCCACAGAAACCTTTGATCTCAGCGGATGGGTATTTGTTAAGCATTGTTCTTCTGCTCCGCTTGCTTTAAAATATGAAGAGGGATTTTGTGAGGGTCAGAATTTCCCACTGGAGCCCGAGCGGCATCGGAAGGCGGCCTCGTGCAACAGGGAGTTTCCAGAGAACAGAGATTCCTGGTGATTTATGATGAAGGAGGCAAACCTGGCTTTTGCTTCTCCCAGGCAAGCCTTTGATGCTGCCCCTTTAATCCTTAGCCACCTGGTACTAATTATAACTGTAAGATAGTCTTTATATTTAATTAAAAACAAGGAAATGCTTCTCCATATAATGAGAAGCCTCCGGCAACGGACCCTGCGTTCTCCCCCCACCAGGTTACGCTCTGGTATCCGTCCCCTCTCCTTTCCATTTGAACACAACAGCGCGGGAGCTGTTGGGGACCTCAAGAAACATCCTCCAAAGGCAGCGCTGATCCAGCCTCCCCGAGCTCATCGCCCTCCCCATGTGGCATATTGCCACAGCTTCTTACCAGGAGCAGGAGGCCAGCAGCTCCCTCATGAGGGGCAGGTGGCCACAAAGAGTGTGGGGCTGGCCAGTAATTTCCCCTCCAGGCTGTCTGGAAGAGGTTGTGATTGCAGTCTGTGGCTCTACCTGGAAAAAAATGCTTTTGCTGGCATTTTCTCAGCTCAGCGGAGGTTGGGGGCATCCCTGTCAGGTGGGACAACATGGGGAAAGCCAAGGCACCAGGTGGGGGTGGGTAGGACCAGGTGGCTCCCGTCCCAAAGCACCAACGAGGGTGGGTAGGACCAAGTGACTCCAACAGGAGAGACCGTGGGAAGGAGCTGTCTGCGGAGGAGTGGGAAGGGAAGGAGACGGAGTGCTGGGAGGACTGTAAACTCTCTCATCACTAAAAAAAGGTCAGCTGTGCTCAAGTGGCTGGCACTGTGAATTCCAGGACACCAAAAAGCAGACGAGGAAACCTCAGCGTGGCTCCTGGTGGTCCCCGAGGTGGGTGCAGGGTGCGGGAGGCACTGGGTGATGCAGATCAGCAAACGTGGAGCCTGCTCTGCAAAGGGGAAGGAGAAGCTGAGAAATTATAATCAGTTTAAGTCAGTTCAACTTCAAGTTCCCAGAAAAATATTGGAACAAATGATCAAACAAACTATTTATAAGCACCAAGAAGATAACAGGGTGAGTAGCAGCCAACATGGGTTTGTCAAGAACAAATCGTGGCAAACCGATCTAATTTTCATCTGCGACAGGGTAATAGGCCTTCTGGATAGAAAAGAAGCAGTAAATGTCATATCTTGACTTTAATAAGATTTTTGACACCGTCTTATATGACATTCTCACAAGCAAGCTGAGGAATCATAGTCTAGATGAAAATACTATTTGGTGAGGGTAAAACCAGTTGAAAAACTGCAGTCAGAGACTAGTCCTTGCTGGTTTGCTGTTGAAATGGAAAACTGTTGAATAGGTCTATCTTCTACCCAGTGCTATTCAGTATTACTGACCTATATGATGGAAAAAATGTAATTATTAAATTTGCAATCTTTGAATACATTAGAGGGCAGAATCAGAATGGCAAAGGTCTTTTGAGAAAAATAAGAATTTGTCCTATGGATCCAGGTGCAAAGCACAGCCCCTGAAGTTCAGTGTAATTGGGGAATTACTGGTACGGAAGGAGGGAAGGATTGAGGAGTTATTCTGGATCAGAAGTTGGACTTAGGCCAAAAATATCATGATGCTAAAGGAAAGCAAACGAGTCACAGGGATTTATAAAGACAAAACACATCACAGGGTGATGGGCGGGATGCAATTGTTGTGTGATTAACTCAGCAGCGACAAGGAGCAGCTCAAAGACTGTTCCAGGTCTGGGAACATGGTCCACCAGGATGAAGTCCACAGGTGAGCAAGGAGAAGGATCAGAGCTTTGGAATACTTTGCCTGAGGGAAGGGGGTGGATAAAAGCCTGAAAAACTCCTCTCATCCTATTGGCATCCTCTGTGATGCCTCCTCTGCTGGGTCCAACTGATCCTAGGGAGGGAAGTGTTGGGAACGGCTTCAGCAGCTCCATCTGGGGATGGTGCTGGGACCAAGCAGAGCACACAGAGCTGTGGGGTGTGTGATTTCATTGCTTGGCTCACAGGGTAGCCAAGCACTGGAGCACTCCCCAGACCCTTGTGTGGTCCCCGAGCTGCAGGTGAGTTCACGGCAGACCCCGGGGAACAGGGTCCTTCTCCCACCACCGCCAGCCAGAGCTCTGGGCATCACCTCTGCCAGGCTCCAGCGCGGCTGCTGCCCCAAACAGCCAGCCCGAAGGAAAACCCAATGAGCCACGGACAAAAGCCACATCTCCCTGTGGTGTGGAGAGGTCAGGGGGCCTCGGGCCAGCACCTCCCCGCAGTTGGCTAACAGCATCCAGGCACCAAACCTTTATCGTTATTATTTTTGGCAAGGTTGGAAATAATACGCACGCCCACAGCGAGGGGAAGGGAAAAATCCACAGTGTGGGAAAAGGCTGGTGGGACCCTTGGTCCTGTCCTGCAGGATGGATGGAGTGGCCGGTGCCGGAGCTGCAGGGACGGACAGATTTGGGGGGGGTGAAATGGCTTTGGGAGAGCGACACATCTGGCAGGGAGAGGCAGGCGACAAAAAAAATCCCTGCTGCAACCCGACCAGAGAGCCCCCTCCCCTGCCAAAACCCCGGCCCCTCGCCGGCAGCAGGGCTGGGGAGGGGGCGAGGGGGGGGACGGCCGCTGCGCCGCTCGGTGCAGATGTGCCGGGAGAGCCCGTCCACAAAGAGTTAAACCCCCGCTTCGCCAGACTGTGAATTCTCAGCGAGTCTCCCACATGCAGCCAAACAACAGCTTGACATTTTCCATCCTTCACGAGAAAGACAAAGGCGTGAAGATATTCCCATGATTCCTTTCTGCATGCCTAACTATGAGCTCAGGTGCAGCAGCATTTGCCCTGGACCGGCCTCATCAACATGAAGGGCGAACTCATCGTTTCTGCATCTTTCCTCGCCACTGCTTGATTAATTGGCTCACAACGATGCTGGCTGAATACCTAATGCTTCTCCTGTCCCTGTTCTTTCTTCACAGCCTTTTGCTGCATTTACATATACTTTATATTCCATAATTTTCACACACACAAAAAAATGGGAGCACATCTCAGTAATTTGATGTAATGACGGCATGTCACCAAAAAGAGGAATTAGAAAAATCTGTAGGTATTTAATTTATTCTTGTTTTTTTTCAAGTAGATCTCTCTGAGAAAGGCATTAATATTCATGTGCATGAAAAAAAGTGCTCTCGAAAGGAAATTTCCAGCATTTTAGTTTAAATTAAATACATTTTTAAAGAAACAATATTTAACTAATAATGCTTAAAGGCAAAATTAACAAAAGTAGCAATTTCTACCTACCAAAGCAAGGTTTTGTCTCGGGGGGTTCCAGTAAAACTGCCCTACCAAGAAAACAGCATGCTGCTTTTCTGAGGAAGGATTCAATGAGTCCAAGAGGGAGGGCACGAAGAAAGGAAAGGCCTTTTACATTACCCTGCCTGTAATTTTTGTTTAACAGTATTTCAACAACACATGGCATTGAAGAGCCTTCGGTGCAGTTCTCAGCTGCCCGGGCCCCAGGAGCTCCCCCTTGGACACGCAGCCGGTGTCTCACTGGGACTTTAATGCAAAGTCTGGGGATTCTGGGGCTTATTCCCCCTCTTTTTGTTGTTTTCCTTTCTTTTTCTTCCTTTTCTTTTCCTTTTTCTTTTTTTTCCTTTCCTTTTTTTTCCTTTCTTTCTTTTCCTGTATTTTTTTCTTTCTTTTTTTTCCCCTCCTTTTCTTTTTTTTTTAACAATTAAACGCAAGAAAGGAAAAAATAGAAACCAGAGAGATGATTTCACAGGAAACAAGCACAAAGTATTCAGCAAACAAAACGCAGTGACTGATACGGACGATAATTCCCCCCAAATAACTCCATCTGCTCATAACTGCTTGTCAGGACCAGAGAGAACAGAGAGAAAAATGACAAAAATAAACACCAACTTTTTTCCAGGAATTCGTGGCGAGAGGCAGCCCTGACCTGAGGAGCTGGCAGTGTTCGTGGAGGTGTTTTGAGGGGGTTACGGAGGAAGAAGAGTGGCATGAACTGCACTGGGATGGATTTTGTGGCAGCCCAGCTTATCCAGGCGGCCGTGGTTGCATTGGTGTTGGCGCTGGCATGAACAGGAGGAAAACGTGGTGGGAACAAGGGTCAGGAGCCCAACGGGAGGCTTTCCTTGGTGGCATCACGATGGCTTCAGCATGTGGGTCCCAGCAGCCTGGCCCGGCCATTCTCCACCCTGGCACTACTGGGAATGGGCACAAACTGGAGGAAAAAGCATGTGGTCAGGCAATTTTTTAACATACTTCCCCACCGGTCACCCCCAGCCAGGGCTCGGAGCACCCTTGGGGTGGCGATGGCCAGCCCCACGGCGTTACCCAGCCCCACGGCGCAGCCAGCAGCACCCGGCACCGCTCCGCCGGCGGCTGAAATGATCCACGGCGAGAGGAGGAGGCTTCAAGGATGCACGTCCTTGAAAAGGCAAAAAATAAATCTTCCGAGCTGGCATCGCCTGTAAATTCTTCCTTGTTAGCGGGGTTAGGAACCACCTGGGAGCCGGGCAGGGCCTGACTCTGCCCCACTCCCCGCCGGCCGCCCAGGGATGCTGCTGGCAAACGCCTCTGGTAAAGGATGCTGTTGGGTTTCTGCAAACGCTCTGGCTCTCCCGCCTGCCAGCAAAAAACCTGTCTTAATCTGGTTCTTCGGGAAATAAAACTTCCCATCTTTGTCCTGGCACATTACGGAAAGATTATCCCTTGGATTAAATAAAATTATAGGGTTTATTTCTCAAGTGTGAAAGCCTGAGCCTGCCAGAGGCAGGGGCTGGATAAATGATGGGAACGGTCCCCGCTGGTGGGAGAAACCCGCTGAACGCCTCGCCATTAGGCAGGGCTGCACAGGCGGGCAGGAGCTTCGGCAAGGTTTTAAATTGGTCTCCTGATATTTTATGAAATAACTTTTTTTTTTCCTAAAGTACTTCTTGATATTTTTATGTTTATATATTTTAACTTCGGATTGGACTCATAAAAAATACATGAGGAGTAAGTGGTTTCTGCAAATGTTTTATACATGATTTGGGAACAGATACTATTCAAAGAGAGAAAGAGAATATTCCTTTTTATGGCAGTCGCGGCGAGGAGGCGGCAGGGTTGGGGTGGCCATGGTGGGGAGGTGGAAGCCCTGTATGGCCAGGGGGTCCCACAGGCACAGAGTTGCTGTGGCCACTGGATAACATCAGTTGGCAACGTGGCACTCCCCAAAACGTCCAGCCCGAGGTGCCCGTGGGACACCCAGGAGCAGGAGGGGTAACCCCACTCGCCACAGGTCTGCAGAACCACGCTTTTCCCAAATCTTCACATTTTCCAGCCAAAACGGGACCAGGGGATGGGCAATACCTCTGGCCCTGCAAGGGAAAACTGGGAGCAATGGGAGCCGCGTGGCCACAAGTCCCACACGACAGTGGCCACCACACAGCCCATCCCAGGGACGTGACACGGGGCTGATGAGCTTCGCTGCCACAAGGGCAGCTAAAGAGTTAATGCAATATTTCATTTGCTTCCTCCGTCGTAGCATATATTATCTTTTTTGACTGTGTAATATGATGCAAAGTTTTTTAAATGATACAATTGTATTCTATTATATTCCACTCTTCAGGGAGATTTTAGGCTCATTTTTTGCATGAATGATACTCACTCGATGCATTTCAATACTGACACAGATAGCACTGTAGGCACACACAGCAGATAGGGTTATAGCAAGTGCACAGATAAATGCAAAAACATATGGCAACATGAGGAAACTCTACATTTTTTTATTATATAAAAGCAGAACTCGTGTTCCCGGATACAGTGTGCAGGATCTGAAAGATGGAGTTACTGTCTCCTTCAGATGGATTTTTATAGGATTTGCTTAAAATAAAAATCTAAGCAGGGATTCTGTGCAAATTTTCCCCTTTGGAGAATTGAACTGTGAATCAAATTTTGCCTGATCCACAGATGAAAATCAGTTTGGGGGTTTCTTCTCTGGGTCTCTGGTGAACATTTGTCCAGCTTAACTGAATTTAGCATAATCTCTGCTCAAATGAGGCCCCGGGGTGGCAGAGCAGGGAGGGGCGTAGGAACAGCCAGGCTGCCCAGAATGAAGAGCAGAGGGTGCACCCCAAAACCTCCTCCTCCTCCTCACCACGGGGTGCATCCAGCCCCAGACAGCCCCACGGCACACGGCACCCCCCCAGCAGCAGCCAGGATGAGGGGCTCCAAGGCGGGAGCAGGGCTTCCCGTGGTGGCACGTTCCCAAAGCCACCATGGGGAGGCTTTCCCAGGAGAAGGCAGGTTGATGGGCTGACATCTTGGAGGAAGGCTGAGAGGAGAAAAGCCCTGTGTCCCCTTTGGGGCATTTCTTCTCCTCCTTTCTCCTCTCCTGCCTTTTTCCAGCCCTGCTGTGGGGAGTGTGGCCATATGCAGGACCATGCATGGACACCTTCATCTGGCTGGAGGAGGCCATGGAAAGGTCCTGTAGAGCTGCCTGCCCAGGAAGGTGGTCCAGGGGCAGTCCCTCACCTGCCCAAGTTCCCCAAGAGGGGCTGATCCTGGGTACCTCCCTCTGCTCAGCATCCTCTGGACCAGGACCACTGCCTGTGCTGGCTCAGGGTCGCCTTCCACGGGGTCCCCACCCCACAGAGCTCCAGATGCAGCGAAAGAGAAGGACGCGGTGAAGGCTGCCTGGCTGCCGGCGAAGGTCTTAAAAGAAATTATAGCCTGCATAAAAATATTCACTCCAGCCAAGGGCCTTAAAACATTCCCCTGAGCATTGAACAGTGACTGAAAGTATATTACTGTGCACTTAAGGTTACTGTAGTAACCCAAGGTCAAATAGCAGCGCGTTATATCCAGATGACTCGGGGATGGATTTGCTTCAGCGCCGGACGGTAACAACGGGGGAGGCAGAAGGTTTCACCAGGCACTGGAATTTAACTCAATATTCAATTTACCCTGGAATCAATTTTGATGGAGTACAATTCCCATTTATAATCCCGGGTTATTGCCAGCGCTGTCGTTTGATTAGACACCAGCAGACCCAGGCCAAGTGCATCCCTCACTCCCCCACCCGGTGTCAAGGCGAGGGGTGGCCCGTTCTCCATGGCCCACCCCACCTCATGCCTGGTACCCACGGCCCTTCAAAGGGCCACCTCCAGCCAAGGGGGCTCAGCCAACCCGCCCCGAGCCTTCCCCTCCCCTCCTGGAAGCTCTCCCTCTGCACAGCTTGACGTTTAGAGATGATACGGAGGGGCGGGAAGAGATGTAATATTTCTCTCTTAACTTTAAGTTCCCATGAATTTAGAATTCTTTTCTCTGAGGGGCTAATTATATAATTTCAATGTTTACTCTGTGCAGACGGATCTTGTAAGATGGTGCCCCAGGGACACGAGAGCTGGATTTAAACCCTAGCAAGGTAGCACTCGCCGGATAGCTTTATGGCACGACTCGCATGGCAACCTGCTGCCTGTTCATTTGTTTTGCAGGGGGATCCGCCGCTGGTTTTTTTTTTCCCCTCCACTGCCTTTGATTATTGGTCATTGATGCTTCATTTCCTCATCGCTGCTTCAAAGACAAACAAACCTCTCCCCTGCTCACCCCTGCCGTACACAGCTCTCCACCCCGGGGGCCCCAAACTGTGACATTCCTGCATTTCCACACCCACACGTGGCACCGACCCTCGGCTGGAGACCTCCCAGCTCCATCTGCAGCTGCTTCTACAAGGGTTTTGTTAGTGCTGATGGGCTCTGGTGGCCTAAGACCCCCCTCCCTGCTGGGATCCCTCCTGGGTACCTGTGGGGTAATGGTCTGGAAGACACCACCCACGTCATGGTTCATGGGCAGCTCCTCATCCTCTTGCTCCAGGCTCTGCCTGCAGCCAAATCCTTCATGTTCCCAGAGCAAGGCTTTGCTGGGAGCAGCCGTAGCCCATCCCCAAAGCCCAGGGGAAGGGGGGACCAGGACTGACTTCTCCTAGCACACAAGAGAGGATGTCTGGTGGGCAAAGGTAAGCTCGGAGCCCAGATGACCACGAGCATCCCCTGGGGCTGCCCCACCCCAGCAGCAGCCTCCACAGAGACCCCCTGGGGACGGGGCTCGGCTCACCATGGGGCACAGCCCCCCCAGCCCCAATGTTTGCACACAGGGATGCACACCCCAGCTCCCCCCAGTCCAGCACCCCAGTCTCTGCTGCTCCCAGAATCTTTGGGGACCTTCTTTGCAGCCACTGCCACCCATGACCAGCACCCAGAGCACCCCAGACCCTCCAGGCTGCAAGGGCGACGCGGGAGAAGAGGAGGAGGAAGAGTTCACACTCCTGCCTGAGATACACCAGACGAGAAACGTGGCATCAGACTTCAGTCTTCTTCCCTTTCCCCTTGGGAGGACGTTTCCCATAATTACAGGACCGGAGAAGCCATTTCTGCCTCTCGCTATTCACAGCTATTTATATTTAACATATTTAGGCTCCCTGGGTCAGAAATGGAAATTATTCTGCACCTCGCTCAACCTTAAAGTTACGATTGCTGCTTAGGAACCAAACGCTGAATACAAAAGGGAAAGCTTTCAAAACCACACAATTAATTTAACAAAACAAAAAAGTACAGCAGGGGGAAAACTTTGTCATCTCTCCGGTGGAACCAGGAGGGAAAGCAAAAGCGACGAGATTATCCATTTACAAAGTTCACAATTCCCCCAGCCGTGAGCTGTCCCTTTAACCACTGCTAAATTGTTTTCTGACAGCCCTTGCTGCAATTTTATCCCCTGACATTTGATTTACATATGATCTTTAAGCACTACCACTGCTGTAATAGCTATTTGGTTAATATTCAAATCACTCTGTGATGTCACATACCTTGATAGGTCATTTCACTGCGGCTTGGCAAAATGCATGTAAAAATAAATGTATAACTAATGAAATAAACTGATTAAGGGGAGAAATCAATCGTTTTACTGCTGTAGTGAAGATCTAGCAGTTAATTTAGCATGGATCTGCAAGGGTGCACGTTAATAGAACAGGCTCTCATCTAATTGGTGCCACAGTAAATGAAATACAGTAATATTCCATGATGCATTGGAAGAGTTCACTTCATTTTCTCTGCTCTTTCCTGATAACTGTTTACAGCACAATGGGTTTTTATTTATTTATTTATTCCCCTCCCCGCTCACCGTGGCAGAAACTTGCCGATCCCAGCGAGCTCAGTGAACCCGCCCCAATTAGCAAGTCTAACATTCTTTCTTAGAATAACTTCTCTAATCAAGATCTGCAGGGCACGGGAACTGCTATTTTTGTTTGTTTAAAGCTTTTTAAAGTTTTCTCCCCGTTGCTGGGAGTTGCTGTTCCACAGGCAGAGAGGTGGGGGTGTGATGGGGGTCTGGCAGCCCACAGCCAAGCTCCCCCAGCTCCCTAGGATGGGGGGGGTCTCGCTGCCCCATTTACCCCCCTTATGGCATTGAGGATTTTCAGCCCAGCCCAGGACACCAGGAGGGATCCAACTGTCCTAAAACAGGGGGACAGCCAGTGACATTCCCTGGATGAAGGGTGGCCCTGCATCCCACTGGGAACCACCAGGGTGCTGCACCCAGAATCACAGAATAATATAGGGTTGGAAGGGACCTCTGGGGATCATTCGGTCCAACCCCCTGCCAGAGCAGGTCCACCCAGAGCAGGTCCCACAGGAACGTGTCCAGGCGGGGTTTGAATGTCTCCAGAGAAGACGACTCCACCACCTCCCTGGGCAGCCTCTTCCAGGGCTCTGCCACCCTCAAAGTCAAGAAGTTCCTTCTCATGTTTAAATGGAACTTCTTAAGTTCAAGTTTGTGCCAAATTACCTCTTGTCCTGTCCCTGGGCACCACTGAAAAAAGACTGGCCCCATCCTCCTGACACCCACCCTTTAAGTATTTATAGGCGTTGGTCAGATCCCCCCTCAGCCTTCTCTTCTCCAGACTAAAAAGACCCAAGTCCCTCAGCCTTTCCTCCTACGAGAGATGCTCCAGGCCCCCCATCATCTTCATAGCCCTCTGCTCTACCCTCTCCAGCAGTTCCCTGTCCTTGAACTGGGGAGCCCAGAACTGGACACAGGACTCCAGACGGGGCACACCACGTCCCCCAGCTCATCCCCTGCCCACGGGGCTGTTCCTGTGTAAACTTCACCCAGACTTGCAACAATTATAGTAAATAAGGAAGCTCCAGAGGGCTGCGTTAATTTCCCAGACATTTAATCAATACGACGCTGCCCTGTTCATTACAGCTGTCAAAAATATGCAAAAAGTCCCATCTGGTCCCTACCAGGTACAGAGTCGGAACTCTCTGAGAAGAATCCGTTGACTGACTAATTACCACACCCTCTTTCTCCTAATTTAAGGTCATCCCATTAAGGATGAGTTACCACCTCAAGTATAAAATACAACTATAAATATTTGAGGAGTGCCATCTCGGAGCAGCCTACACTTGCTGGTCCCTGCTGAAACAGAGCAGAATAAAACCAGCAGCAACTGGTTAGTCTGGGAGTATCTGCCAGGCACCACCATGAGAGAACCTCTTCACTCCCCAAAAATATATAGCTGTATTAAAAAATAAAAAAAAAAGGGGGAAAAATGATCTATACAAAAGCTTTGCATAAAAAAGTGATCAATGCAAATTCCTCGGAGAAAATTGCACCAACAGATGGAATCAACCCATTTCCAGCAAATGCCTCTGGCTGTGCAGATGGTAATTATAGGATGTATGTAAATACGCAAGCTCTAGGAAGCACAGCAACACGCACTGCTGAATTTAGGGATTGTAGGGGGATGCCTGCCTTGGCCCTTCCCGGGGCCCTTTGGCAAGGAGGAAAATGGGACTTGGAAAGGTTTTTGTGCTGCATCTGTACAGCCCACCCCAACTGCCAGCACCCCACGAGTGCCCCATCTGCCCTCCAACCTTCACCAAGGAAACTTCTAAACTCAGACCTGACATCATGCCCCAGGACTGGGATCTGCCACCACCCCCAGGGATGGTCACGGGGATGTTGGGGGGATGCCCAGCTCCACCTGCATGTAAGGACAGAATCCAAACATTCCCAAATGGCAAGTGGATTTGTTTCCTCCCCCAAGACATCCCCAGGCAGGAGAAGCCCCCAGCATCACTCTGGGAGGGGACTCTTGATAAGGGAGGGGAGCCATAGGACGAGGGGTAATGGTTTTAAACTGAAAGAAGGGAGCTTGAGATGAGATCTCAGGAAGAACTTCTTTGCTGTGAGGATGGTGAGAGCCTGGCCCAGGTTGCCCAGAGAAGCTGTGGCTGCCCCATCCCTGGAGGGGTTCAAGGGCAGGTTGGAGGGGGCTTGGAACAACCTGGTCTGGAGGGAGGTGTCCCTGCCCAGGGCAGGGGGTGGCACTGGATGGTGTTTAAGGTCCTTTCCAACCTTCTCCAGTGTGGCTGGAACCACACCTTCCCTCACCTGCAGACTCCCCTCCCCATCCCACAGACAGCACTTCAGTAAGTGCTACCCAGGACCTGGAGGTCCCATACCCCAACCCGCAGCAGGCTGAGGTCATCCTCAGAGTGACAGGGACACAGGTCCACAGAGAAACCCCAAAACTCCAAGACCGAGTTCTGGGCTGCCATGTTCATGGAAACAGTGAGCCGTAGCAAATTAGGTTTGATTAAGGCAGTGGGTTTCCTGGACTGGCAAGTGGGAAGGTTTTTGGGAGAAAGAGGATAAGAAGGGCTTGACTTATCCCTCGGGATAAGTTTCTGTTCTCACACTCCTCCTTGGGGATTTCCTTTGTTTTGCCAAAGACAGTTTACAGCACTCGCTGTTCTCTGTGTTGACATGGCTGCTGCATTATTTTTATTATTGCATTACCAGTTGTATGTGTTTACTAAATCTTTCAGTTTCCTCTCTCCTGATGTTTTCCAAACCACAGAGCAAGTCTCATTTTCCTCTCCTGTACCACCCGAGGTCATGCTCGGTTCATAAAGGGAAACACCTACTGAAAACTAATGCCATTAAGCCATGGGGCAGTTTGGATGTGCTGGTAGAAGGTGGCTCTGCCCGTTCCCATCTCTGGGCAGAGCTGGTCCCAGCCAGGAGCTCCACCATCACCGTTCCTCAGCCCATTATGAGCACCGAGAGCATCTGGGCTCCTCCAGCTGCCTCCCTGCCCACAAGCCCCATCCTCAGCCCGCTGTGCCAGTGTCCCCCCTCTCCAGTGGGAAGATCAGGACTTTTTCTTATTTTTCCAGTGTGGTGTCAAAGATTACTTCCAAGGCCACTGTATTTTCATTTTATGTTGCTGTTGACACCAGTTTCTTTTTCCTTCTGAGAAAAGTGCTTGCAGAAGAAGTCTGTGGTAAAATGTTAATTGGAGCCAAGTAATTAGACAAAGATAGTTAGTGATCTCTCCAAAGCAATAAGCTTTTGCTGCTTTGTTTTAGTGCTATAATAATTACTATCATTCCACAAAGTGCTTCGGCATTTGACAGGAGCGATCCACGTGCAGCTGAACGCTTCCCCCAGGACTGACAGTCCGAGGGGGACACACAGCTCCGAGCACTTTGCCCACCACGTGGTGGGTACTGTCTCCTGACCCCCAGCAGGCAGGAGGGGTCCCTGCCCCCCCCCAAGACCCGACTGCTCAGAGCTTGGCTCCGAGGCACCTTTTCCTCCATCCTACAGCCTCGGGGACTGTGCCCTGCTCTCTCCTGTTCAGCAGCACACTCCGGATTAGCTCCTGGAGACCAGCTCCTGTTTACACTGGCAAAACTAGGTGCAGATTTATTGCCTTGTTTTTTTTTTTTTAAAAAAAAAAAAAACCAACAAATAAATAAAAAAAATCCAAACAGCCAAGGCTTCTTGCTATTTCTTCCAACTCCCTCAGCTCTGAAGACGACAAACAGCTTCAGAGGTGAGACAGAGCCGTCAGGTTGCCCGTGTGGCACGAATACGTGATGGGGCTGTGCTATAACATGTCCTCTGTATCCACGGGAGCCCCCGGAGCCAGCCCAGCATCGAGGAGGCATCATGGCAAACATCCTCGCAAAGCCAGAGTGCCTTTCGGCTGGCTTCAGACTTTCCAGTGGCTCAAAATTATTATTATTTTTTTTTCTTTTAAAACATTGCAACCTGAACGACCTGTTGATTGAAAATGTCTTAGCCTCAATGAAGGAAACAGTCCTGGTGCTGCCTTCTCCTCTCCGGTCTCAGCAGGCACCGACCGGGAACGGCAAAGCCCAAACCCAGCCGGCAGCTCCGCCGAGGAGGAATTTTCCTAACAGAAAAAAAACATCGGGAGGTGCCTTCCTGCAAATGTAAACACTGATATAATTGCCTTCACTCTGCATTTACACCGCGGTTCTGCAGGCGAGGGAAGTCCCCACAGCCTCATTATGCAAATAGAACAAGCCCTGTACCAGCCACACATACAACATGCAAATCAGAGGTGCCGGACGGAGGAGGCTTCCAGGGCTGGGACACGCTCTCCTCAAAGACAGGCTTCCTCACCCCCAGCCAAAGCAGCCCTCCGGATCATTCCTACTCCAACCCCTACTTCAATATCATAAAAAAAATAATAATAAATAGAGATGCTGGAGGTGTTTTATGATTTGCAGCAAGCCCAGACTCCCAAACACACACCGGACTGTCTCAGCTGTTACAAACAGGGGCCAGGTTAATGGAGGGAACCCAGCAACGCTGCTAAAATAAATGCTTTCCCTATGATACAGTGCTGGGAGAATCAGGAGAGAGGAGAGATCTTCCAACCTAGTCCTCTCCAGAGACCAGCCTTCATGGAAAGCGGGGCGAGCACTCTGTTAGCCCTGGCATCATCCAGATCCTCTGGGATCCTTCCCTTGGGAGATGGGCTCCTCCTCATCCTTGGGGTCAGTAGAAGAAAGATGGGGCCAGGAACAGGCAACCATCCCCATGAGGATCTCATGGCTCACCCCCTACCCAGACCCTCACCGGTCACCTTTACTTAAAATACTCCCACTCACTAAGCAAGCAGCATCCCATAGATATTGCCCAATGAATATGTGGGACACCGTTGTGCTGGGAACCAGTTAATATTCCCCCACAAGAGTGTTGTACCCGAGGAGCACGAAGGCAGCCGCTCTCATGCACACCTCCCTTGTGTTCCCTACATTAGCTTTCTATCTTTTCATCAGCAATTGCAGACAGATTTTCTCAGCGTGAGGACTGCCATGGAAATTGAAAGATTGTACAGCAAACATTTTTTTTTTTTCCTTGGTGCCCTGTCTAATTGCGCTGCCTTTGATTTTATTAATCTGTTTTTATTAATATCCTGAAGGCAACAGGAGTTAAAAAAAAGAAAAGCTTTTACTTTCTGGAATGGCTGGTGCTGCTTGTATTTTGTCTTATTAAATAGAGAGGTTATATGGAATCTAGGACAGAGCACCCATATTCCTGGAAGAAAAGGAGTAAGACCGAGTGTCCTCTCCTTGCTTGGATGCGGGGCCAAGCACCAGCCTGGCAGACTCCCTGCAATTTCTCCAAAGCCTTCTGAGGAGATGCTGGAGAAAGGCACCCCTGGCCCAGGTACATCCCTGTTCTACCCAGAACAACCATCTCCCAGCGCTGTGCTCTTCATTTTCAGGGACCCAAAAAGAAGCAGCATCATGACATTTGTGCTGAAGTTCATTGATTTTTTACCTCCCAGTGCCCACCCCAGCAGCCGATGCTACCAGCCTGTGTTAGAGCCTCTCCTCAAACACCAGCCAGACCCCAGACAAGACCCCACGCAGGTCCCACAGCTACGGGGGAAAGCACAGCCCCCTCACCAGCAGATACCTGACCTCTCCTGAGGCCAGCCCGACATTAATATTGATGCCATTGCTGCCGCTCTGTGATTTGAAAATGCCAGAAAAGCTCGTCTTGAGCAGGGTGTTGTCAAACCACATGCTGCAGAGGCTGTAGCGGAGCCTTGCCAAGCAGCTTGCAGGACAGAAGAAAGGCAAAGCATGAAGTAGAGGAGTTTCTAGGTATTGGTTATGGAGTTTCCATATCAACAGTTACTGCGTGTCTGTTCTCGAGGGACTGTTACCCCTCCAAGCCTCTGCAGTGGAGACCAGCATCGATATCATCGGCACAGACGTATTAGAGCAAGGGGAGCTGCTTTATCTCAGAGCCAACCATTGACCTTCAAAAATTTAACAGGTAAGGCATGGGTTTTGCTTATATATATACGTGTGAAAAAAAACACTTTTACTTCTAAAAGTGCATTTTCAGGTTCCATCTCTGGTCTCATAGGATAACAAAATAACACAGGGTGACAAAACCTGCTTCGTCCCAACGGGAAATTCCAGTTTCGGTGGAAAACGCAGAAGGGAAGTGTCTGAAGGTGACAGCAAACCGCAGAGCATCACAGCTCCCAGCCTCACAACCCAGACTTCAGACTGTCCAACATCAATACCAGAGGGGTTTGCAGGGGTCATTTCTGCCTGTAATGCGTGCATCTTTAATTGTTACAAAATCAGCAATGCTTTTTAGGCACAAATATGTAGCTACAGGGTGTGTGTTACTCCCCAGCTCTCACACCATCACCCATTTAACGCTGCCAGGCACACACTGGTGAGGGTGCGGGGGGACAGTCCTGTCCCTTCCCTGTGCCCAGGGAGGCATTGGGCTTGCCATGACAGGAGAAACACAAACAGGGCTTTCAGCTGCTGAGCTGGATCTTTATTTTAATGGCGAGATGTGTGTAGTAATAGCACATGTGGGGTTATTGATGTTCGCTTTGTACTTGCCTGTAAAATGCACTGACACAGTATATTGCATGGTCAATAGGTCTTTAGGGTTTTTCCAGCAGTATTAAATATCATTTAAAATGACATGCCCATGTACCTTATTAGTTGCTCCCATGGCAGAGCACGAGGTGGTGCACGGGAAGCGTGGGAGCCCTGCACAGGGCAGGGGACAGGGTCTGCTGGGGAGGCACCAGGAGAAAGGACTAGGAACCACACACTTACAGTGTCAAGCACCCAGCACAGAAGGACACAAGGATGCTGTTGGCTGCTGGAGCCAGCATCAGCTACCCCTGCCCACACCACACCATGGTCACTGTCCTGTGGAGAGCAGGGACGGCTGCCCAAGTCACTTCTCCATCACTCTGTGCCCTTGGGTGATGTCTCACCACCTCCCCAGCATGCTCAGGAGTGAGAAGCCACAAAGCACTGGGGTTACCAGCTCCCCCCCACCTCCCAAACCTTTCTTTGCACCTCTCCTCCTGCTCTTCAGTCCCTCACATCACCAAACCATACTGCTGCTGCCCCTGGAGCGGTTTCCCACCCCAGCAGAAGCCACACAAAGCACAGCAAGGACATCTCTGAGCAGGTCCAGGCAGCACCATCAGGCTTCAGGCTGTGGGAAGCGAGGACAACCTCACGGGGAGGGCAGACACTGCTGTCCAAGAGCTTGCTGCAACAGGCCAGCAAGAACCAAAACGTTTCTTCTCCCCCTTGTCACCCTGCCAGGACACTCCTTCAGCAGTTTCTTGCAAAGTTGGGGAGGCCAGGAGGAGTGCTTGATTATCCGATTTGAAATACAACCCTCCAAAGAACCCTCCCTATTGAAGAAACCATAAAAAGAAAATCTTTCCTAATGTCACTCTTTCCTCCCTGTTCCTTAGGAGCCTGTGAGCGCTGCTATTCATCACCCGCGTGACACTTTCATAATGTAGTCCTAGATAATGGCACACCTTCCAACTTTCCAGAATTGGCTGTCAGGGAAATCGAAGGAGACAAGTGTGAGATACGGGAACAGGGCTCCTCGGTGGATACGGGAGCCGCAGAAATGCAGCCTCCCCTCCCACCCAGCTCAGCCTGGCTAGTGAGCCCATGGCTTGTTTTTCCCGAGAGCACGGGGCCAGAGGTTTGCAGAGAAGGGACACAGCCATAGGGCAGCATGGGGTGAGCCTGGAAGCAGAGGCAGAGTCAGTCCCACCACGCTCGGTCCAAGAGCATCACTCCCTGCTGTGCAGACAGGTCACAGACACCCCCAGTCCCACTCCCAGCCCTGCTGTGCCTCTTCTTCCTCACCTCAGGGCCAGTCTGCACCTTGGCGAGGAGGGAAAAGGAGCAGAGAGAAGGTCCCCTCTCCTCAGCACAGCTCCCCGCACCCCAGAACACACATCCCTGCAACACACCATGGAGCACCGGGACCACACACTGCCTCCTGCTCAGATATCAGGTCCTCAGAGCCAGCCCGCCCTTGCCTTCTTTACACATCTTTAATTATCTTGGTTGTTTGTCCAAGAATGCAGCCATCCCCCCATTTCCCCTCTCCTCTTTTCACGCCAGTCCATCACGCAGCTTCCAGAGGCTCCCCAAAATCCCTTTCCAGGGTCCTTCTGGCTCCATCTGTATGAACTCCCCTCTCCCACACAGCCCCAGCACTACTGAAACCCCACACGTGGTCTGTCTGTCCGCTTCACTGCTCGGGTACGTTGGGAATTGCTTCACATCCCACCGGCTCTACCCCTCCACAAAGCCATGAGCCCACGTCTGCAGCCCTGCCCTTCCCTCTGCAGCTCTTCCCACCAATGTCACAGCAACTGAAGTCTCCCTGATCAATGTTCCAGGTTTCCCTGCCTTTTTTTTTTTTTTTGATAGAGCCTCTCCAGATGTGCATGTGCATTTCCTGACATGTCAGCTCATCTTGCCTTGGGGGTCCCTAACAGTTTATTCTACTACTTTTTTCTTTTTTTTTTTTGGCCTTTTCAAGTCGAAGTGAGTGTATGATACCTGAATGATTGCAGCCAAATTGCACACGGAAATATGCATCTCCAAGTAACAAGATCCTCAAAACTTCTTTCCCTGCTGTTGCAAAGGGCCCCCTTTTCTGCCCAGGTACTGACCCCTCTGCCCTCACACCCCCCTGCCCCAGTCAGGGGTGGGTAAATCTGTTCCAGAGATCAAACCCCAGCACAGCTCCCCACTTGCAGACACAGCCAGCATCGCTTCCCCAGGCGCAGGAGCCCGACAAGGCTGGTTTGCCTGGAGACTATTATTTACTTTCTCTTATCCTCGCACACATCGTGCCAACACCTCCCGCACACGCCGTTCCCAGGGTCCCACACACCTCTGATGGGCCTGAAACCCAGCAAAGTTATCTTTTTAAACTACAACTTTAAGTTTTGGGGGTTTTTCCCCCCCCCCTCCAAAACCTCACAGGTACTTCTATGGCAAAGCCAACACTATTAACGCTTTGCCTTTAGTAATACTCACTGATCGTAGATACAGACTCCAAAAGCCAAGATTTTTCAGACATTAGCCCTCTGTCTTATCAAATCCTCAACTCTGCAAAAAGCCTTAAAAACCAGCTTAATACTCCACCTGAGTATGAGGTGAAGAAGGCAACAATGCACCCCACTCACCTGGAAATATTCTTCGCCTATTAAAAAAATCACTTTACTTTAAACATTTTGAAGAGCCCTGAGCAGAACCAGAAGTCCTCATGCATCATCTGCCAAACAAATCAGGGTGCTCCTCTCCTGGGCTATATATACACCCCAGCCCTGATGCCTTATTACCCTCTGCTGCTGGTAATTAAGGGTACAGGGCCAGGCTGGAGGAGTTGCCTTTCAGCTGGTGCTTGAAGGCAAAGAGGGGATGAAGAGGAGGAGGAGGAGGAGGAGGAGGAGAGGTAGCACAACCCATTGAGACCCTGTGCACTAGCACAGCCAAGCCTGTGCTGGAGGATGGATGTGCTGCTGCTAAAATGATCACATCTCAGTCCTGGGCCCCAAAAATCAGCAAGCACAGAGGAAGGCGTACCTGTCATCCCTGGGGAGACCTGGGACCCGGGGAGGGGGGGGAGGGTGAAGCAGTGGTATTGGTGCAAGGCTTGCACATTTTGGGGCTGTTTGCACTTTCCTGGGCACGGCACGCTCAGATGAGAAGAGAAAGTGAGTGCTGCCAGCTGGGTGCCTTATCTTTGTCTTTAAATAAATATGATTTTGTCAGGTTTATGAAAAATAATATAGTGTGTTATTTTTCATAAGCCTGACTGATATCTCCATTTCCCATGGTTCAACTTAGGCCATAAACATGACCCTGCTTGAGTGATTTCACCTTCCCCATTGAGCAAAGAGCCTCAGCAGCACTCAGACCAAGGTCCTGACTGATTATCGACAAATTAAAAATATAAGCTATTGACCAGACACTGAGATAGAGTCCCTGAGCCGCTGTCCAGAATCTCAATGAGGTTATTGAAGTGGTAGGGATCGATACTGCAGTTATAACCCAGAGAGCAGGCAGATCGCCGCATACAGAATGCCAAGGGGAGCGGTGCTGGATGCTTAAGTAAATAGTTGTTCAAATTAACAAGGGTGCTCCGAGCTGCATTCCTCCGCTTACAGCCTAATGACTTTCTAAAGTCAGGAAAACAATAGAGCAAGGCAGAGATCGGGCAGCGCATTCACCTTCCCGGCGAGGAGCCGGCGCAGGAGGGACGGGGAGGGGGATGGAGTTTGGGGGGGCCGCCCTGGGCTATCCCTGGGGGGGCTGCCTGTCCTCCCCGGCACAGCCCTGCCCTGCGCATGGGGCCGCTTCTCACCATCCACCCCTGACAAGCCGGGGAGGCAGGCGGTGTGGGGCACCATCAGATGGACGCAGATGGTCCCTTGTGCCACCAGCACTTGTTTGCTCGGCAGCGGGAGCGCTTGGTGACCTGAGCCTGTGCCAGTGCCACCGCTGGCACCACTTGGTAGCAGGGCCAGCTTCTATGGGGACAGCCTGCAGTGCTTCAGGGGCTGGACCCCTCCCAAGGGTTTTTCAGCCTGGGCAGGGAGGCTCCATGGTTTATCCTCCCTTATTTGCTGTGTTTTACGGTGAGGGATGGGGAAATCCTGCTCCCCGCGGGCGCTGGCATCGCGCCGGTGAGGGTTCCCTGGCAGATGTGAAGGTGAGAGCGAGGTGTGAACCGTCTCGCTGGGGAAACTCTGTGTCTCCAGCAACAGGGAGATCCGGGATGAGGCTCAAGGCATAACGTGACTCCCCAGTCCCTATCCCTGTGGCAGCGAATCCTCCCGGGTGGTGCCAGAGGCAGAAGTCTCCCGTGGTGGGGAGCTCACCACGGCTTCCCTGTGGCTTCGCCCCCTCCCTTCGCTCTCCGCTCTCACCCCGGTGCAGACAGCCTTTGTTTGGCAGTTAAGTGATTTCTTGGCTCTCCTGCTAATGCTTGGTGACATTTATATTGCTTTAATCAATATTAATTATCCTTTGTCCCAAGTCAACAAAAAAAAACCCAAACATTTTTTTATTCCCTACCCATTGGTTTGATGTCATACGGGATTTGTGCCTCTTTCTGCCCCCGACAGTGGCACCGCCAGGAAACCTTCCACTGGCCTTGTCCTCTCCAGCTCTGCCTCCTCTGTCTCCGAAGTTTTCTTTCCTTCCAGCTGGGATGCTGGGAGCTGGGAGCTGCCTGCACGGCACCAAACACCCTCCTGAGCCCAGCTGCTGCTGCTGCGCTTCAAGAGTTAAACCTCCTGCTCGGAAGCGGCATCATTTACTGGCAAAACCCGGCGCACGGCGTGCGCACCGAGGCCCCAGAGCCCCGTCCTCTGGGGAAGGCGCCGATCAGATAGCTGCCTGCATGTTTGAAAACATTTATGTCACCGCGCAGGCTGCCGGCAGGCTCGCTGGGTTTCCTGGCACCGCCTGATCGACAGGGTCAGATCCCAGCAGCTGTTTGGAAGGAAGAGGAGCTCTCGGCAGCTGTGTGAGAGCCATAGAAACCGCCCGTGAGGCTACCGTCCGCGTTACTGCCTGGTGCCATCCTGGTCCTGCTTTCGGGAGGGATGCTCTGCTGGCTCAGCATCCCCCCGGCTGCCCTGGGGAAGCAGTGCCGGCTGCCGGAGCGGGGTACCAAATGCAGGGCACAAAGCATCAGCGATGCGGCATGGCTCTGAGCAAACCTTCCGAGGGGGTTTACTGGCTGATTTGGGCTGAATTTGGTGCTGGGCAGCACCCGCTCCAGTGTCACCCCTCTCGACGCCTCTTGCTGGGTCAGAAGCCCCCGGGGGTGCATCATACACAGAAGCCATCGAGCCCCCTCGTCAGCATCACCCCAGCCTGGGTGCAGCCTCCAACCCCTCCCCAGGGAGCAAACACGTGCAAGGGGCAGCCTTTGTTTTCTCAAAGCTCCAGGTCCTGGAGTCATGTGAATCCCAGCTTCTGTTTGGGAGTGGGTTTCCAGCCTTTTTACTGCATAGAAACGTGGGGAAATGTTCAAAGAAGAAAAAAAAAAACAACACCTCTATAAGAATAAAAGCAAAAATTGCTTTTAATTTTTAACCTCATTGTCTTTGAGGCAGTGTTGTGATCACAGAGCATGACTCCCAGGGATTTAACACTTGGAGCTGGCACCGGCCTAATGCAGAAGGCTGCGGAGGAAAATCAGGAGCACACAGACACCAGTATCATAGAATCATAGAATGGTTTGGGTTGGAAGGGACCTTAAACACCATTCAGTTCCAACCCCCTGCCCTGGGCAGGGACATCTCCCACCAGACCAGGTTGCTCCAAGCCCCCTCCAACCTGGCCTTGAACCCCTCCAGGGATGGGGCAGCCACAGCTTCTCTGGGCAACCTGGGCCAGGCTCTCACCACCCTCAGCGGGAAGAATTTCTTCCTAATATCTAATGTAAATCTCCTCTCTTTCAGTTTAAAACCATTACCCCTCATCCTATGGCTCCACTCCCTGATCAAGAGTCCCTCCCTGTCCCTCCTGTACCCCCCTTTAGGTACTGGAAGGCTGTATGTCATGTTTTGCACGAGGCTTGCACAAGAGATGGGGATCTGATTTCTCTCACAGCTCCCGGAGAGGCTGGCTCAGCTGATGGCTTTCTCCCGGCGCAGGGGATAATGATGTGGAGTTATGCAGCAGGCAGCTAATCACGGCGATGCCGCTCGGGGGTGAGGGATGCAGCTTAAGCAGCCTCCTCTGCTTCATGAAACGCCGCGCCGCAGTTCCAGCGCCGAGGAAAAGGTTTAAGCAGGGAGCAGCTACTAACAGATTCATTAAACTTGCTCCAGAGCAACTATAAAAAATCAATTTAGTTCACCAGGCGGCTTGAACTGGTGCCAGTGGCAGGGAGCACCTCCCAGCTGAGAGCTCTCCAGCTCTGAAGTGCCGCTCTGATATTACTGGGATTCGAGTAAAAGGATGATATCAAGCCAGGCTGGGCGCAGGGCAGCGATGCTCCCCGCTCTCTGCTAAGGGAGAGGCTGCCGACCACCCCTGGAGCCCAGGCAGCATCTGGACCCTGGGAAATCCCTCGCTTTAAAACCAGCCAAACATTCCCAGAGCCACGGTGGAGTGGGATGGGGTTTATACTGGGTGGGCTGGTGTCGGCGCCCACGGCAGCTCCCACGTACATGGAGCAGGTTCCCGTCCCCGCCAGCCCCCTGCGCCAGGAGCCACCTCCCCCTGCAGGGAACCGAGGCAGAAAAACACTCTCAGAGACCTTTTCACTGGGGGTGGCCAGTGTTTGGCGGGAAGGTCAGCCCAACCTTTCCTGCTCTCGCTTTATAACGAACATTTTCACTTTTGTCACGTATTTTCAGAGCCCTGAGGAAATCCAGGGAGTTATTATCAGCCTGGAAATTTAACTCCTGGCAGAGCCATCCCTGCCCTCCCATAGAAATGCTCCTGTACCACCGGGTCTCCATCACACCGTGCCGCCGATGCCCAGGTCCTGCCGGGCCGAGGGGCCAGTTGGGTGTGAGCAATTACAACCTCGGCTGCTGGGGTTTTTTTGGGCAAGCGGTGGCCACCCAGGCTTTGCCGTGACATTCCTGCGTAGGGGAACAAGCATCACAAGTGCTGAGCCCTCCACTCGCCTGTTAATGAAAAGGTCTAGCTTTGCAGCATGACATATTCATTGTGCCCCCCCCCCCCCCCCGTCCCTGCTCCCCCACCGCTCGGGCTGCGTGGCTGATGCTGGTCCCAGTGCCACGGCCAGCAGCCAGCGCAGAGCATCCTACCAAATGGAAGTGCAAAGAAAATACACCTATATATTCCTTCCTCTGCCTGCAAGGTTCATTAGAAATGCTACCAGGGTGGATTTTGCTCCTGGTGGGCCAGCCTGGCAGGCAGCTGCCTGAAGGAACCATGTAAAATCCTCATTAAAAGTCACTTTGGAGACCGGCCGGAGGAAGGGGCAGCGATGCCAAGCAGAGGGCACTGGAGAGTGTTTGCTCGCACATGCCTGGCACGGCTGGCACTTGTCAGCGGCGGAAAGGAGAGGAGAGTGTTTAAATCAGAGAGGCCAGTAGAAGCACACCCAGCTGGGGGAGATTATTTCGGCTTCGCATCATCCAGCAAATGCTCCGTGGCGGCGGCTGGTCCCCGCTTTGCCTTCAGGAGGGGGGCTCAGTGGGGACCGCCAGACCCTGCCGTTGGCATCTGTGTTTCCCCAGGGCTTTCACTGCACGAGAGGAGCCCTGTGGATCCCTTCTTCCCTCGTGAGATATGCACCATGTCCCCACGGAGGGGGAGGAAATCGGGACAGGGACGTTCAGCCCCCGGGGCTGTTCATCCCCCAATTCGGGTGCCTGGGTCACGGTGATGTTGCCAGGGAAGAACAACGTGGAGCATAAACCATCACAGCTCCCATTAAACCTACTTTATCACATGGCAGGGGAAAAACAGAGGGAAGAGGCTGCAGGAGGGAAGGCGAATCCTTCCAGGCGTTTCCCCGTGGGATGGTGATGGGATAATGGCTCTTCTTCGTGCTGCGAAACCGGTGTGAGCCCCTGGGACGGCACACCTGGGCACGGCAGGATGATCCGCACCCACTCGCGCTGTAGCTCCCGGGCAGAAATAACCTCGGGGGAAGAAAGGAGATTTTTCCAGAATGCATTAAGCTGAGCGGGTGAGAAAAAGGAGTGGGCGTGGGGCTCCTGTGAAATCCAAACGCTTCCTTTCGTGCGCTTTCTAAATGTGGCTGCTCCTTCCCCATCTGAGATGATGCTTCTACCTCTTCAGTGGCAGCACCAAGGAGGCTCGGGAGGGAGGGAGACAAGGCCAGCCCTCGGCCCCAGCCCCTCTCTCTGTCCTGTCCCCTCCTGTCCCGCTGTGGCACCCACCCGGGAACAGCTCCGCGCGGGTTCTTTAGCAGGGACAGCACTTCTGCTTCCCCAGATGGGCCCGATGCAGCCACACGTGGCCAGCGGGGAGTGCAGGAGCCCAGGGAAGGAGGACAGCATTTGTCTGACCCCACACCCGATGGTGGATGGCACTGTCCCCACCTGGGGACCCACGGGAACCGTGGCACTCACCATCCCCACCTGGGAACCCATAGGAACCATGGCACTTGCTGTCCCCACGTGGGGATCCACAGGATCTGTGGCCCTCACCATCCCCACCTGGGGACCCACGGGATCTATGGCACTTGCTACTCCTACCTGGGGACCCACGGGTGCCGTGGCACTCGCTGTCCCTGCCCAGTTCCAGGTATCTGTGACGGAGCATCACTGCATAAATCCTGGTGACAGCACCTCCTCCGGGGCAGGGACAGCCCAGCCTCTCTGGCAGAGGACAGCGATGGGAAAGAATCAGAACGAAACTTCAGCAGCATTTGTATTCCCCACTGCCCTGTTCTATTCAACTTCACTTTTAAATGCACTCCTTAAGTTTCTTTTCTCCTCCTGAAAATTTTCCTACAGTGAAAAATAATGCAAGGCGCAGGCTGGAATGAGCAAGTGACTTCCATCTCAATGACATGTTTCATGTGCCTGTGAATGGAAAGTCTCTCACTCATTCCGGTCCCGTCCTTTTTTGGCTGGTCTGAATTTAGCAGGGAAACCGTGAAACCTGAGCGATGTGGAGAAGGGGGTCGGAGCTGGTGTGTCCAGGCAGCGAGGCAAGAACCGCTCCAGTTGGATGAGGTCCCACGGGTGGGCAAAAGCCAGCCCTGCAGACCTGGAGAGGTGGGTGGAAACGGACCCAGCAGTGGACCCCCATCACAGACCACCCCCACTCTGTGCCCATCCACAGGTTGGGGCCAGGGGATGCTCCTGGGATGGTCCCGGTGGTGGCAGCTCCTTGGGCTCAGGATTTCACCTCCATCCGTGCCAAAGCAGAGGGATGAAGGCTGAGCCAAGGGAAGCACTTACACTTACACTGGTGCGGTGGCTTCTCCTTCTCCCACCCCCAGCCTCGGTCTTCTCTCTCCTCCACCTTCTCTGCTTTCCACCAAGGGAGCAGGAAGGGTTCAGTGTGTGGAGCATTTGACCACAACCTTCCTCTGGCTCTGAGCAGGGCAGGGAAGCTGCGGTGCAGAAGATTGCAGAGGGCTTCCCTCCAGATACTGTTATTTGTACAGGTCTTGGGTTTTTTTCTCCCTTTTGGGACTCTTGGCCAGGCAATTCTCCAAACCCACTACCTCAGGCAAAACAGGGGCAGCAGCAGTGCCTTGGCACGGCAATTTATAAGCAGATTCGAGTTGCTGAACTTAGCACCTATGAAGTATTTGGACAAAATCCCAAGTCACCTCTTTTGCCACATCAGGCCATGTAACGGGTCTGGTGAAACATCCTGTGGCTTCCCAGTGTGGAGCATGAATACGTGACAGGCTGAGAGAGTTGGGGGGGTTCAGCCTGGAGAAGAGAAGGTTCTGGGGAGACCTTAGAGCCCCCTTCAGTCCCTAATGGGGCTTCAGGAGAGATGGGGAGGGACTCTGGATCAGGGAGGGGAGCCATAGACCAATGGGGAAGGGTTTTAAACCAAAAGAGGGGAGATTGAGATGAGATCTCAGGAAGAACTTCTTTGGTGTGAGGGTGGTGAGAGCCTGGCCCAGGTTGCCCAGAGAAGCTGTGGCTGCCCCATCCCTGGAGGGGTTCAAGGGCAGGTTGGAGGGGGCTTGGAGCAACCTGGTCTGGTGGGAGGTGTCCCTGCCCAGGGCAGGGGGTGGCACTGGATGGGCTTTAACATCCCTTCCAACCCAAACCATTCTATGATTCTATGATACGTGTGTACCTGCCCAGGGCAGGGGCTTTGGAACAAAATCCCCTCCAGCCCAAACCATTCTGTGATTCTACGATCCCTGCAGCCAGTTGGGGGATAACGACCCTGGGAAGTGCTGCCGTGCATGATGCAAGGAGAGAAAAGTTTGCATCTCCCCACACTTACCATTCAGCTAATTAAATCAACGCTATTCTGAACCTCAGCAGAGTTATTTAATAAATAACTTCAGGACACAATTGTCACGGTGGGTTGTTCTTAAGCAGACGACTTGCAGGTCCAGGCTGACATTGGTGGGGCGACTCTGCTGCTAATTAGTTTAGTTCTCAGCCGTTGTGCCTTTTTTGCTGTTTACATAATTAATTCTGTGAATTTTGTATTCTCACTTAAACTCACTCTTTTTTTTATAGAGCAATCACTACTAAAAGATGAATTTTTTATAAGTTTGCCTTTGTTACTTTAAATTTTTTATAAACTTCTTACCCTTAAGGAATATTTCTTATAGCTGGCAATAAAGTATGTTAATTTCATTTGAAAAGGGAAATGTAAGTTTGTATTTTATTAAACACACACGCAACCCATATATCTGCACACTGAGGGGGTGTTGGGGTTGCACCAGGAGCACCGAGGGCACGGCTGGGGGGGGCTGTGGTGACCCACAGGATCCAAACTGGCTTTAAGGGAGCACTGGTGGAGCATTTACATCCATCCCCAGTTGGACATCCCTCTCCCTCCGCCCATCCTGCCCGGGGGCTGCCAGCTTTCTGAGCTTCCCAGCTCATCCCAGACCTGGGGGAGCTCACCAGTGGCTCCCCCCCACCCAGTGCACGGTTGCACTGGTAGGAGGCTGTGGGTGAGCTCTCACCAGGGGCAGAAAGCCGCTAATGAGCCCCTTTCTCCATCACCGTGGAGCCACGCCGAAGGGCCCTGATGAAATAGCTCATCTTTTAGTGTGATGAGCATTAATTCGGATTTATTTCAGCTTGGTGGTTCAGCTGCCTGAGGGTCAACCGTGGATGTCCAGCATCTTCCTGCCAGGGTGAGGGCAGGGATCCCTGCAGCTGTCTGTGACAGCAAGGACTCCCTGCCACCCACCCCGCGGGTCACCTTCTGCTGTCACACACCGGGCGGGCACCTCCATCCCACGGGATCAACGTCTGGCTGCAAAAGCGGGGCTGGCAGTGGGGCCGCCCTCTCCCGAGCTGCAGGGCATCGGGAATAGCTCTGCTTCCCCTTTGCCACAAAAAAAAAATAAAAAATAAAAAAAAATCTATATCTCTGGAAACGAAGCCCCTTTTTCACTTTGAAAATATTGCAGATTGTTATTCCTTCATTTGCATAGCACTTGAGATAGTGGGTTCAATACTCGGAATATCTGCGGAATCACTGAAATACACATAATACGTATCTCGTGTTATCCAAGGAGGCTGCAGCTCCAGCAGCAGAGGATATTACTGCATCATAAAGCACAAGCTACTGAAGGAGATAAAGAATGTTTTCCCCTTTGGACAAGTAACCAGCAACGCTCTGACATGTCCTCAGGTGAAGGCTGCTTGTCTGAAACTATCAAATGCAAGAACAAGCGGAGGGCAATCAGCAGTGACAAAGGCACAGACGTTCTCCCTCGTAAAGCGCCAGAGTAAAGGGATGTAAACACGCATCTGGACACAGATTCCTTGGCTGGTCATTGCATTAGACATGGTGCACGGCCCCGGCGCTGCCTGCCCGAGCCCCCGGGGCCCCCACCGGCCACCGGCACTTGGCCGGGATGCGACAGCTCGGGCCAGTTTGGGAACTGGGGGAGCTGGTGAATCCCAGCTCAGCACAGGCTGAGAGAGGGTCAGGCCCCGAATGCTGCGCCCACCGGTTTTCTGCGCTTTCCAGGAAAAAAAAAAAAAAGATAATCGTGTTTGAGCATCTCGCTGACCTGAAGCC
Organism: Calidris pygmaea; assembly: GCA_003697955.1. Taxonomy (NCBI): domain Eukaryota; kingdom Metazoa; phylum Chordata; class Aves; order Charadriiformes; family Scolopacidae; genus Calidris; species Calidris pygmaea. The sequence goes on along the minus strand of QJSC01014800.1, from coordinate 2,390,517 downwards.
ACGGAGAGCAATGCGTGAATGACAACCAGAGCCTGCCTTGCTCTGAGGCACCCCAGTTCCCGGAGCAAACACAAAGACAGCATGCTGGGGGGGGGCAATGGTGCCAGCCACATTGACCCCACCGCCCTTCCTCGCTCCTTCCCCCCATATTTCACTGCACGGGAAAGGGCTTTCAATTTTCTCCGCATCCTACTTTTCATGTTTTCATTTCCTCGGTTTGCTTTCATAAAGGGGTTGTGCGTTATTAATATTTGCAGAGCTGCAGGAAAATACACCCCCTTCTTTCCTCCAGGCTCTGTTCTCATCCCGAGCAGGGGCCGGCTCCCTGCCCTGCTGCTGTAGGACCATCACGACGTTCTCCAAGTGAAGGTAGAAGGGTTATTCGCCTACCTTGAGCTGGCTACATCACACACTGTGGGATTCTTAGTCCAGACATAAAAAGAGCTCTTTGTTCTTCCCTGAACCGCTCCTCACAAGTGAAGTCCTTGTGAGGGATGGGAGTTAGTCGGGGCAGCAACCCCCAACCTGCCTGACCCCCACGTCCCCGACTGCCCCATTGCCCTGGGTTGCGTGACACAGGACTGATTTCTCTTCCAACGCTTGAGAGAGCTGTACTTTTCAAAGACTAGTGTCTGAATTTGTGAAAATATTTATTTTATAGCCAGCCAGACTTTGTGGGATTCAAGGTTTCAGTGTTTTCGAGCCTTGCCAGGTGCGGGGGCAAGGAGGAGAGAGACCCAGGCACTTGACCCAAGCTGCCCAATGGGTTATTTCATACCATGAAGGTCACATTCAATATAAATTAGGAGGCTTGCTGAGGAGTTCTCTCTCTCTGCTTTGATGGTGTTGATCCAGAGAACCCCTTGTCCTGGAGCCCTGAGCCCTTCCCTTCCTCCCGAAGCCAGAGCTCTCACAGGGTCCCCCATTGGCTGTCCCTGCTCGGGGGGACCAGCTTCTGCTGATGGGATGGGCTGGGGATAGTCCTTGTGTGTCTTATATTACTATCGGGATCAATACTGGTTCTTCAGTATTATTGTTAATTATTTAGTCTTATCCTATTAAATCTATCTATATTTCAACCCTCCTGTTTCCTTGTTTTTCCCAGATTCCCCTTCCCGGGTGGGACGATAGAACAATTGTCTAAACGACTATAAACTGTTATGGGTTTCCTCAAACTATAACACCCACGTCCCCCTCAGGAGGAGGGGGGCTCCCAGGAGCCTCCTCGTCCAGCAGAGCCAGGACTTCTGTCCTCAACTGCTTCATTCCCAAAGACTTCTCCAACCAAACCCGCTCCAGAGCCCGCACGCTCCTAAGGAACGGTTTGGGAGAGAAAACGGCAGTGTCAGCCTCAGCTGAAGATGATCTATGAGAACTCAACCTCATTTGGGCTACTCGGAAACAAATCGATGGACTCCTGGGCCTCCAGACTAATAAATAATAACAATGATAAAAATAAAATACAACTCATAGTTAATGCAGTGCATTCATAGGACACATTTCTCACACTTAATAGAGGCCTTGCTATCGAGCTTAATTAAAAGTGACACCAAATAAACTGTTCTTTCACATTTGACTCGAAACCGTCGGCTGCCTTCTCTTAAGGACAGAGGCCACCTCGGCTGCTAATTACCCGGCCACAACGCGGCGGTGGCACGGCTGGCGCTGGCATCTCCTGCCTGTGACCCAAACACCGCTGCCCTCCGAGGTACCACCTCCAACCCCAGCAGATATGGGTGAATTCGGAGAATGATCCCAGAACCAGACGCACACCCGCACCAGCCAACGCAGCCTTATAGCTGTAATTCACCCTAATTATTTCCTCTGTTGGAGTATGCATTAATGACCCTGGTATTAATGCAGAGTGCTATCATTTGTTCCCATATGTACCAGATTGCTCATTAATACCTTGTAAATTGTAACAAGATGCTTCCTGGCTGTTAAGTATCACTGTGTATTTATAGGGGTTACTCTGTGTGAGCAAGAAGACCCAGAATGTGTCGGATGCTTTTCTGGGAGGACAAGGATATAGAGCTGGAAAACGCTCTGTTGTACTCCGTCCAGTCACAAATACTCCTGCTCAGTGTGGTCTGAAAGCCCTGCACCAACCACCTCCTGGTTTCCTTTTCCTCTGGAACCACACGGGTTCAGTTTGGCTTCCTCAGCTACAATATTGTCAAAGGTGTCTGAATCCCACCGCTCTCTCTTCCTGCAGACCTGGTCCCCGCTGCAAGATGCTGGACTCCCTTTGGCTGGGCTCAGCGCTGGGGTTTACACTAAATGTGTGAATTTTGGTGCCCATGGGGTGCTCAGAAGATGCTTGGGGCTCTCAGCAGTGTGTCAGTGAGCAGGGAGGTTGTCCTTTGTCCCCTCCCTTTGCTCTGGGTTGACTCTGGGCACCCCACAGTGCACATATGGGGTTTTTATCGAGCTCAGAGGAGGCTCCTGGACATTCCTGGTGGGACAGAAGTTTTGTTGCAGGGCCCAGGCACGTCCCCTGAAAGAAGGTTACTCCCCCCAAAAGCTTATGCCTTACACCAGCAGAAACTGGGCAAGAGGAAGGAGGTCTGTGCCCAAGTCATGGCCACTGAGGTCTGCGTTACCTGCCCAAAATTGTAGCAGAAATAAAGCTTTGGCTTGGACCCCAGACCGTCTTCGGCTGATTTTCCCCTGAGCCATCCTTTACTTCTCCGCTGCCACCAGCAGCCCTGCAGAAACACTTCTGAAGAGCCACTTGTACCCACGGTGCCATCACCAGCAGCCCAGCCGTGGGTCTGTGGGCCAGCCCAGACCTCCACTGTCGGTAAAGGGGAGATGCTGCAACCCCATCCTACGCTCTCTGGCCGCTGCCACCAGTGAAATCCCGGGGAGCAGCCTCAGAGCCAGCCGCTCCATCACCGCGACGACTTGAAATCAGGAACCGGCTCGTTTTAATCTCTCCCGCTTTGATGACTTCAGATACGTATTAGCACAAGATGTTTTTAATCTCTTATCTATGGCATTTTGTTTTCCCTTTAATCACGCAAGGTGGGCTTAACCAGGAGGATATTATACGCTTCCCTCCCGCTGCGCCTTTGTAGCTCAATACTTGCACATACTAATGTTCAATTATTTGTTATACAGTGTCTAATATTTTCTATAGCAAACAGAGTTTTATTATCAGTTAATGTATTGATGAAAGAGCATGAGTTAGTCGATTGAATACGTAATAAATACAGAAATATACTTGAACTATTGATTACTCCAGTCGCCTACGTGAAGTATTGATATACAGTGCGCAGATTTGCCCTCAGACTGTTGAGTCATGATACACCAGTCACCATTTTTAATAATAAAGGGTGACTATTTTTGAACACTTCGCAAGAAAAAAAAATCCATTTGCTAAGTGGGTTTGTGCGTGTCGCTGGGACTACTCGTGTGGAAACTGTGGGAGAGGAAGAAGGGGAAAGGTGCCAGCTCTCTGTGTGCCTGAGGAAATACACGCTCAGCTGGGAAAATGCAGATTATCCTCCGTACCAGAGCCACGTCAAAGCTGTTAATGAATGCCTGTCAGACAGGGAAGTGGCAAAATCGATGTCTCCAAAGTTTGGGTACATCAATACTAGGGTTGTCCAAACAGCCCGGTTCCCCTCCTCGCCTGGGTCCCGGTGGCTTCCAGCAGCGCTGGAGCCCAGGCTGGCCGGGAGTGGGAATTTCACTCCTGATTTTCAGAGCGATTCTGATATTCAGGGAGGGAAGACACCTTCTTTTTCAGACCAAAAGCACAGTTTTCCCAAGCACTAGAAGGGATTTTACAGAAAAGTAAAATTACTGAAAGAGAAATGAATCCTGTGTCGCTCAACCCAGGAGGGACAGTCATTCCCGGGGCTGGGGATCAGGAGGAGATGGGGACACAGCCCCGTGTCCCTGCTCCAGGTGATGTCTGCAGACACTGGGTGCACATACCACTATTTCTGCTCATAGTTTACAGTCGGGATCACCACTTCCCATGGCAGCTTTGCTTCCAAGAATCCCACAAGGCTGTTCTCCTGGCTGTGGAATACCTGTGGTGATGCAGGGAGGTTAAACCATCTGAGGAGGCTTTGTGGTCGGGGTGGACACTTGTTGTGATGCCCTCTCCAGCAGCGAGCGGTGGTGACGGCCAATTTCCAAGCTGCAATGTCGTCCTCTGAAATTTCCTGTGCATGCAAACACAGCTCAGGCTGGGCATCCCGAGCAGACCGCCCCGTCTCGCAGGCTGCAGCGCAGGAGCTGGGCTGTCCTCACTGTCTGTGTACGCCCTCTTAGTTTGCAGCAAATGTAAATTTATATTTAAATCACTTTCTTGACATTTCAGATCGGTAGCAGCACTTTGCAATTACCATGGGATAAGAGTGCACACACGACAGTTAGCTTAGGTGACCTGTGGCAGCCTCTTAAGTGCATGTACTTATTTGCAGAAAAGGAAGAGAAAGAGTAATGAACTGAAAAGCTGTGACGAAGAAAACTCATCCTCTCGTCGTGACTTTGGTGTTAAACTCGGCCACAGCTGGGCTAGAACACATCCCAGGGACCCTCCGCCTCCGGAAAGTGCCCTCTGCTCATCACATCCCTCCTCATCCCTTCGTTTCAGCCTTCTCCGCAGCAAAGTCCCAAGTCACCGAGACAAAAGGCCCCGAGTAGGGTGGGCAGCAATGAAGAACCCTTTCTTTCCTCCCCCCCTGCCCGGCGCTATCTGGTGATCAAGGCAGATTTCCTGGCAGCGGCGCTGTCTGGTGACCCCCCGGCCGAGCAGGGGCTGCTGCCGCCCTGTGTCACCTTCCCCGGGGCAGCGGGGGACGGAGCAGCGGTGGCTCCGGGGCTCCATTCCTAGGGTTACATCCCCATGTAAGGTAGCTTTCAGTGGAAAGAGGACCCCGGCTCTTGAAACCCTATATCACCCCCCACATTCGGTGCACAGCTGCCCTTGTGTCTTTATTAACAGCCCCTCTCTATTCTACAATTCTAATGTTTCTCTTGCCTCCCCATTTTAACCCTGAAACACTCCCCTCTTAGAGACCATGTTCAATTAATGTCTAATCTCCATGACTCTCAGCCAGGAGGCGGATCGGTTACTGCCACCAATAATGACTCCATTTACAGAGCTCTTTCAGCAGACGCAATGTGATCCTAAGCCCACGGCTTTCCCAGTCCATTCACAAACTTCTTTAGACGTCCCCCCTCATTAAAGAGTCACTCCCGTCCTCTTCTGCCCCACCTTTGCCGAGCACTATAGAAGAGACGCTTGCACCGTATGGAATTTCTCCTGCACAATGGCTGGTGACCAGGCAGGTTTAGGGAGCACATCCCTTTTTCTGCCAGTCGCAAGGGTTTTTTAAGAAGATGGTAGAAACCTGCAGAATTATGGCAAAAAAACCCAAAAATTCAGGGCACCTGCCGGCTTGATTGGAGCTCATGCACTGAGCCCCCAGTGGGCTGTAAGGAAAAACTAAGGAAAGTGATGCCAGTTCAAATCCACTTGCTAAAGAAACGGGAGGAAATGAGAGATTTCCAGATATAGTCACGGCAGGGGAAGGCATCCAGCTACAGCAGGAACCTATGATTTAAAAAATAGAATGAAAAAACAAGCCAAAGAGAGAGAATGCAGAAGGGATTTTGCCGTCCCTGCTGTAAGAGAAGTTTGGGTGGAGGAAAGGGCATCCCAAGAGATGCATCTGATGGAGCAGAGGGAAGCAGGGTGGCCCAGAACCCCACCAGCTTCTTGCTCCATTTCCCTCCCAGCTTGAAACCATCCAGGAATGGGAGGAAGGGATGGTGAACCCCCCGTGCAGAGGATCTGCCAGCTGAACCCTATGTCCTTCTGGATTTTAGACAACTCTGTGACACGGTAGCTGAAACTCATGGGAAAGGAGTTGCCCAAATTATTGATTTATTGGTGATAAACAGCCTGAATGCAGGTGGGACCGTAGGATCGGCTGTTCTGTGCCGGCCTGAAGAGACACGATGGGCACAGCCCTCGCTCTTGTGTCTTCTCTGCTTCTTGTTTTAATTTAGCTTAAATGTTAATTGTCCAAGTCAATGAATTTGCATATTTCTGCGGCTCTGGCCATCTATATTCGGCAGCTCGTCTGCACGACTGAAAACTCTCCTGACCTTTACTCTCAAATAGATTTTTGGATCCTGGGAAATCAGAGAGCAAATTATGTTCATCCAAAACATTTTCACCCCAGAGGAGCACTGAACGGCCCCACTCGCCAGCCTCCTCCCCGAGAGGCAGCGCTCCTGGTTGGGAAGCGAACACAATTAATTCCAGGTAAATATTAGCGCTGGGTAAACGGGAAAAAAAGCACAGTGGGGACTTTTTCAGGTTCAAAATATAACTTTTTTTGGTTTGGCTGCCTTGTTCAGCAAACGTCATCTATCGATTTGCAGGTTTAGAAGCCATTATGAAAAATTCGCTGCCCAAGAACTGAGGACCAGTATGAGCCTCCAGAAAAACTGACGGAGAGCAGACCCATCAATCACCTCGGCACGACTCGTGTCATCCCGCCCAACCTAGGGTGAGCAAAGATCTTTCAAAATGATGGTGTCACTTCTTTTTCTGATGGAAGGCATGTCTTAGGGTTGCTGGAAAAGGGATCTTTTCAAGAAGTTTTGTCAAACCCTTCTCTATTTTTCAAATCAAAGGTTCACATTTTCATTGAAAAAGTCAGGAGCGCAGGAGTGGGAGGGTTTTTTTGCAAACACCAAACTTCCATTCATGTTTTCTGGACTTTTAATCATAGTTTTTCTTTACTGAAAAACATTCATTGGGAAACAAAACAAAGCAAAGATGCCTTTTCCGACAGGAATTGACAAGTGGTGGCAATGGCCAAAGCATACAGGGACCCTGGTGCCACCACATCCCAGCTCCCCCCAGCATCCCTGCTTCTCTGGGAGCTGGAGTAGGGGGGGATGCTGGCAGGGGGGGCTCTTCAGGCCCAGAAAATGTTCTGTCAGCTTTATCCACAACAGAGCCCATCCTGGTTTGCTCCCCATCCACCTGCTGCAGCAGCTCCGAGAACCCTCCCGGTGCCAAGGCACGGCACGCACGACGGTGCAGCTCAGTGCATGCCACACGTAGGGCACCCATCACCCTCCCCTTAGCGCCTACCTTGCTGCCTTAGTTATGAAATTATCTCCACATTTGGGGGCAAAAATAAATATTTAATTGCGGTAATGGCCATAATTTGCATTCAAATGTTTTTCAGCGCAAGAATTCCTCACAAAATGACACCAAAGGCTTTTGAGAATGATGAACTTATTTGAGAACATTGCTTTCTGTGCCGCTGAACGTCATCACCAGAAAAATGGCTAAATTTAGCAAATAATAAAAAAAAAAAACCCAAACAAAAAAGAAAAAAAAAATCTATTTTCTCAGCTGTAATAAATACAGCGGGTAGTAAAAAGGAGCATACTTCAGCTGTAAGTGGGGTATTGTTATTTGATATGTGGGAGAAAAACCAGAAAGCAAATAAGACATTTTTATACATAAAAAATCACGTAATCCTGGTGCATTATACATGTTGGACTTATTCATGGTCTATCCATGGGCAGATATTTATTATTATACACAGCTATCTTTTACATGAGGAGATGCAGATCTGAGCTTTCATACAGAGAATCTTTGGGTATCTCCTTTGCCTAGAGAGCATTTGGGTGTTATTTATCCCGGACATAAATACGATTCTTTCCTCTAGTGGGGCTTTTTCATGTCACCCTTCCTGCTGTGACCCCAGCAGACCTCCTGCTCCCCAGCTCTGCCCCCAGTCCCCAGCCTGAGCATCTCCCCTGGATGAAATTCAGACTTTGTGCCTTTACCCTTTGTTCCCTGGACCGGGGGAAATGTCTGCTAATGAACTGTAAACCCGGGTTACGCCACACGCTCAGGTGTTGGTCCAGCCACCCGGAGCGGTTCCCAGCGCTGGGAAGGTGATGCTGACCCATGCCCACACATCTCTCCCAGCAGGGATGCGGGAACCCGTGCTGGTTTCCTCCACTGCCACGATGTGTGTGCGCAGATGGAAAGATGCTTCTCTAATACCCTGAAATAATTTTGTCTCCCATTTTTCTTTTATAGGCAGAGACTTATCTATCTGAGTGCTATTCAAAGCAACAAAAAGAGCACATCCTTTTAGTTTTGCCAGCTTTCTGAGTTGGTTGTGGTTTTTTTTTTATTTTTCGTTGGGGTTTTTTTTGCAGTTTCCTTTCAGTCCTGAACACTGGTTGCTGTATGCCTGCCCAGTCTGCTCTTACGTGGAGATAATCCCATGACTTGATTTTCAAGTACACTTAGTGTCTAGACAGGGCATTGCGATCCTTTGTCCTTCCCTCCCGGTTCCCTTATTGATTTCAATAGCCCTTCAGCTGCGGGCACTTTCTAAATTCAAAAATTTCCAGTACTGTGGGAGTCTCCACACCGTGTCCACCCCACCTTCGTTTCAGAGTCTCTGTGCCATCCTCCTGCCAGACTTTCTGCTCACCCTTCTCATAAATAGCCAGAAAAAAAAAAAAAATAAAAAATGTGGTGTGAATATGGCAATTATAAAGGAGGAGGAAAAAGAAACCCTAAGCCCAGCTGTCAGGAACCCCCAGCCCAAAAGCAACCCCAGCCCCCAGGGAGGGCTCACAGCAGCTCCCCTGGACAGGTTGCAGCACACCCCAGGGGTTCAAAACTTCATCCGTGTCCCAGATGTCCCCATCCCTGGGCAGGCACCCAGCCCAGAGCGTGTCTGTGGCAGCCCCGGCACAGGCATCGTCACCCATACGAGATCCAGCACACGCTCCTGCTCTCCCCATCCATATATCAGGACAACCCAATTAAGTCATTTACAGTGAGGACCTGGAGATGGCAGCAACATATAATCACAAACATAAGCAGTTTTTACATGGTAATTATATATTCTATTTTTTTATCAGTGCAACACAGACAGAAGATTATTTTATGCTTGATATCATTCTAATTTTTGATCCATTTTCCCCCCAACTTAAAAAGGATTAAGATTGGGCTTCTGGTAATAATTTTGGATATGCCAACTTCATAAGTTCTACGCAGCATTGTATTAAACTGATTATTAGCTACTTTTGCTTATTGTTAACACCGTTTCTCCTCTTTGGGCTAACATCTGAAATGTATGAAACCAGATGGTTTGAATGGTCAAGCCGAAAGGCCGGAATATTTTTTAAGTCTGTTTTAAAATAAAACATACTATTGCTTTAAACTCCATCTGATAAAACAGACTCGGGTAGATCGGCAAGGAGAGAGGAAACACCGTGCCTGGCTTTGATCATTTTCAAAAGGAATTGGCACATGTGATTTTCCAGAAGATGAAGGCACCAGGTGAAACTATTTCATATCCCAAGACCTTTTCTCTGCTGAATCTAACATCTGCTTCTCATTTTCCCCGGGTTTGAAGAGCGGTCTGCCTGACCTCCCAGTTTACATCAATAATTGGTTTGTATCAGTGGCCGGGCAAAAGGCAGAGGCTGTGACGAGCGGCTGATGCTGCGAAGTCGTGGAGAGGGTGGGATGGAGAGGGGGATGGAGAGAAGCTGCATCTCCATCCGATGAGGGATGGGCAGGCAGAGGGGCACCTGGGTGGGCAGTGTCCCGTGGTTAAGGAACAGGACAGGGGCATTGCCACCCTCAGGAAGGTGGTTCTTCCCAGCAGGAGGCTCAGCCACTGCCCTTGGGGTGTCCTGGCTCCGGGCTGGGAAATTGGACTGTTTCTAGCAGGGTAAGGCAGGGTCAGGAGGGACAGTGGCCCTGGGATGCAGAGGGACATCAGTGCTGGTGGCAGGGCAGGTGATTATGAAGGGTGTTTCACTCTCCTTTCCTCAAAAGCCTTCTCCCCCCTCCTGAATTTTTTTTTCTTCCTTCACAACACTCATCCCCACACAGGTCTGGTGACTCACTGGCTTTCCCCCACACAGCAGTGTCCATAGAAACAGGCAGGAGGGCTGGAAACGGGAAACGACTTCTCAGCGGGACGGCAGCACCCCCCCACACCATTCCCCCCCCACTCCCCGTGGTGGCAACCCATGGTCACACATCCTCCTGGTCCTACGGGACACAAAGTGCTGGGGCAACACAGCCCCATCTCTCCGCAACACAGCCCCATCTCTCCATCAGTGCTGGGGGGGGGACAGGAATGGGATGATGCTCTGGGATGTGGGGACCGTTCTCACCCTGCACAGCCAAGGGTGGCCAATCCCATGCTCACCACACCCCAGGGTGGCCAGTCCCATGCTCACCGTGTCCAAAACTGGGCTCACCATGTCCAAAGGTGGCCATTCCCACCCTCACCAGGTCCGAGGGTGGCCATTCCCACACTCGCCGTACCCACGACCCGCTGTGTCCGGTGCAAGAGCAGCAACAGGCAGCCTTGCTCCCACACCTCCCTGGCCCCGCTCGTTAGCAAGGATGTGTAGGACCAACCCAAACCCCAAATAGTGTAGAATTCGGTTTTGGGGCTAAAACAAGCGGCCAAAGCCCTCCCTGCCCCAGCTGGCAGTGTGGCTGCGCCGCACCACCCACCCACGGCAGCACCGCTGAGGCATCTGCGTAAGATCAGGCTATTGTCAAAGACAACATTAATTATAACTAGTTCCCTAATAGCTGAAAATAACTAATGTAATTCTCTCTGTTTGGTGCCAGTAGGGAACAAGTCCAGAGCAAATGAGCTCATGGTTAGGAATCAAAGATTAACAGACTATCTAGGAGTAATTTCTTCTCCACATGAATTAGCAAATCGTAGGTAATTATTGTGGACAGAGCTAGGCAGGTTCATTTTACTAGGTCAGTTAAGAATAGCCTAGGATAATTAAATTGTCTCTGGAGCCAGTAACCATGCTGGAGTTAGAAAAAGGCCGATTTTCCCTTCTTTTTCTTCTGGGTAAATCAGATTTGCCCTTAGCATTGCCCTTTGGGGCAGATCTGCATTTGTAGGTGTGTTTACGTATTTGTTTGTTTATGGTGATGCTTGGTTGGTTGGTTGGTGATGGACTAAACTCTGTTTTGGGGTGGCAGGACCCAGCCAGGCTGGTCCCCGAGGGGGGGTCCCTGTCGCCCACCCCTGCCGTGGGTGCTGCTCTCAGGGCCATCCTCACTGGGTCCCGGCCACAGGGTGACAACCTGGGGCTTGTTTTGCACGGAGGGGCTGGGCAGGGAGGTGACAGCCATCCCTCCCGGTGTCACAAACACTGAAGTCGGCGACACGCTCGCCTGGTTTCTCGCGTGTGACGTCGGGGGAGACGTGGCACCCCCCCATCAGCTCCCCTCACCCCCCCTGCGAGCCCCCAGCACACACAGAAGGGCAGGATTTGGCCCGGGGACACTTTGATTTTTTTTCCTTTCCTGGCAGATAGGGAGTGGGAAAAAATGTTTAAAAAAGGCTGAATGGGAGGCTTGTGCCACGCCGGTGTCTGCCTGAAAGAAATAACCACGGCGTCCCTTGGGAAATGATGCTCGGGGTGGAACAGTGAGAGCTCGGGAGGCTCCTTTCTATATTTTTTTTCTCTGGACATTACCTGGCTGCGGGATGTGACTTTACCTCTGCTGGTACTCGATGCCGGCTGGAAAAAAGGATGCAGCATCATTAAAAATAGAAGCATGAAAGATTATTTACATTTCAAGAATAGCTAAGGTCTTTAAAGAAACTTCCATCATCCTTTAAAGGCTCTTAGTCAAACGCTGTTCATTATTAATGCCTGTTGGCTTTATTTAGCCTATGACTACAATTATATATTTATGAGGTAATCAGCAATTGGAAATTTCCCTGTAATGGTAACTGGAGCTTGGCATCCAAATAAAATGAACACCATTAAGAAAGTATTGCGGTCATTGGGGTGGATCAAGTGTGCTAATAGCCCAACTAACAGCAATTAAGTCAATTAACCATTCAGACATATGCTGCTCAATTTCCCTGCTTAAACAGCCCGGTGCATCTGCGAAATTTGTGGAACTTATTTATGGTGTAAGCGGCTGCTAGTCATTATTAACCAGGGGAAACAGTGAAAATAAGGGAGGCTTGTAAAAAATTAACTACTGCAGCAAAAAGATCCGCTAATTGCCCGTTCCCCTCCCCGTGGGGGAAGGTTTCGTTTTCCAGAGTATTTATTTATTGTCTTTTGAATGGCGCTCTGAGGGTTTCACGGAACCGCGCGTACAGGTGGATGGGCCGTGGAAGGGTGCTGGGTGCTGGGGGCTCCTGGGGGGCTCAGGGATGGGCTCTCCTTAGGGAGCTGGTGGCTTTGTCCATCTGTCCCCTGGGGCTGCGTCGGGGTAGATGGAGGGGGACCACGCTGTGCTGTCAGGGAAGTCCTGGGGGCTCAGCCTTACGGGGGGACAGGTATAACAAGGATGAGCGGGGAGAACCCGAGAAGCCCCTCAGAGCCAGGTGCTCATGGCTCCCGGACACGAGGAGCACCCAGGGAATGGTCCATCCTCCTCCTCCTCCTCCCAGCTCTGCGAGGCTGACCCCCCCAAGGCCCATGATGGTGAACCAATAGTCCTTTCCACAGAGGCTGTGGGTCCCAGAAAGCCCCGGGATGGTGACATCAGCCCTGAAGCCACCAGCTTTTCCATCACGCACCTTCACCTCCAGAGCACTGAGGGACTCGGTGACATAAAATGTCTCTCCCTTTCCCTGTTTCAGTTTCTTGCCGGCTGTCCAAATGAGGACGTTCCAAAGTTTTGTTAAGAGCCTGTTTTAATGAACCCCATTAAAGTTAACCTCGCCATATAATATACAGGAGAAATCTACCATAAATATAGGTAAATAGAAATTGTAAAGATAAATAACAATACCGGTGTGTGAGAAGTGATAATGTACTCTATTTACTGCAGGCCCATAAAAGGCCAGTAAAAGATACTGCACCTTTAATGACTTACTTTCTCCATGGCAGCCGGCACTCACAGTTAGCAAGCTAAGGATGCAGTGACACAAAAAGCTTACAGATAATTAAATATTGATTTTTGTTTTCTAATCCTATATAAAAATTGTCCTGGGTCTCCCAATGGTAGTTTCATCTCACTAGGACACAGGGAGGGCTATTAACCCTATTTGGTTTCAAGCTGTTGTCGAACAAATAAACAGGGAGCCTTGGAAAACCGAGGCAGCGGCTCTCCGGGAGTGAGCCAGATGCCAGCCCTCTGCTTGCCCCGGCCATGGGTCCTGCCAAGAGCCTGGCACCTGGGAAGGTGGCCAACGGTAGCCTGGTGACTACAGCCACAGCTTTTTTTTTGGTAAGAGTTGCAGCGTTTTCACCTGTGTGTGTAGTTTATGTGACGCAGGGAGCTTTGCAGTGTCCCTGCAGACACGAGAGCTTTTGGAATGCAGGTTCAAAGCAGCCAGGGCAGAGCTGGGGACTCCGGTGCATTGTCCCCAGCTCCTGGAGCACCCCCGTGAAGGAGGGGGAGTCGGTGCGTGGTCCCCCAAGCAGGGCTACATCACTGGTACCTGCTTTTTCCACTGCATTGCATCTCTCCCTCTGCAGAGGCAGCCATAAAGCTATGGCACAGGCTGCTCATCGCAAACAGGGTGCAAAGTGCCACCTTGCCAAGCAGGACCCACTAGAATCATCGCATCATAGAATGGTTAGAGTTGGAAGGGGCCTAAAAGCCCATCCAGTCCCATCCCTTGCCCTGGGCAGGGACACCTCCCACCAGCCCAGGTTGCTCCAAGCCCCCTCCAACCTGGCCTTCAACCCCTCCAGGGATGGGGCAGCCACAGCTTCTCTGGGCTGTTCCAGTGTCTCACCACCCTCAGAGTGAAAAATTTCTTCCCGATATCCAATCTAAATCTCCCCTCTACTGAGGTTAAAGCTGAGGATGGGAAACCTGCCAGAAACACATGGTCAGACCAGCCTCCAAGCCCACAGTCCAAGCCCCTGGTCTCTCCAGTCATCCTACTCGCTCTTCTGAGATGCTACTGTTCTCACACTGCCCCTAAATCCACCTTATCCCCAAAACGTTTAGATCATCCCAACAGATTCCTCCTGGAAAATGATATTTTGAGTCTCGTGCAGAATGCAGGCAAAAGCTCAACGCTTTTCCACAAAGTTGAATTTTCCCTCAGGTGTATGGGAGAGTGGGGCAGGAAGGAGCTGGGGAGGAGGGACAGGGTGGACAGACCCCGGAGCAGAGGCTGAGGGTGCAGATAACAGGGTCAGGACAGGAAGGAACAAGGATCTCAAATGGTCTCGCTGCTGCAGTGGGGCAAGACAAGGGTTTGGCTCAGCTGGGCTCTACCGTATTGGGGTTGATGGGGTGATCCTGCACCCACTGCGGGTGTGAGACGGGTGGGGAGGGAGGGGGCAGCCCAGTCCGCCTGCCAGAGCACGTGGGCACGTTGCTCCACAACGAGAAGAAAGGTATTAAAATAATAACCTCTAAGTCTGCCACGCATGATGTTTTCTATCACTATTGGGAAAGCAATTGCCTCCAGCAAAGATCTATTTCCTCAGTTGCTCATTTACAAGCACGCAGTAAGTACTGTGTACACAGTATGAAATGGAATAAACCCCAACATTATACAATAGAGTCACTCATTCACAAAATGAAGCAAGGGGCCTCCTTTCCCAGTTATCTTTTCAAAAGCGTCATGCAGCATAACTCACACTGTTTACAGACTTCAGGACGTGAGTAAATCACGTTGCTTTACATAATTCCTGTCCTTTGGTAAATTGTGCCTTTTTCTGAAAGAAGAGAACATCCACTCCCCTCGCTTCTCCAGTGCTGTATATAAATGAGGCCGTCGCTCGAACATGCCGGATGAGTCTGATCGTGAGGAAAAGAGCAAAACATCTTCCTGAAAAACTGCATGCACCATTTGCTGAGAAATCTTAAATATTTTACTTGCAAAAGCCTGTAGACTCAATGTTTTCCCATGCCAAGTGCAAGCAGTACGCTGTGTACACTAAACCCCTGCTCAGCCGTGCAGAGAAGTTCAGGCAAAATAATGAATTAAAGTGCACCTGAACTTCATGCTGATCACAACCCTCCAAGGAAGGTGAGCCGAGGTCCGCAATTAACTCATGTCTGCATCCGCTGGAAGCTCATATCTCGCTGCCTTCCCCCCTTGGGCCAGCCCTCCCAGCTCTGCTCCATCCCACCTCCTCCCTTCCCAGCGTTCGGAGCCGCTGAAAAGCCTCCTTGTCCAGACACCCCCGAGGAAGGAGGGATGGATCGAGCAGCGGCCCCTGGGAGATGCGTCTGAACCTGAGCAAATAACCACAAGATCTTTTGTGGTTGTCTGACTCCTTCTCTGCTCTTCCTCTGGGGGTTCACGACCTCATTTTACATGCTTTCTGGGCTAACCGCTAATCTGGGCTAACTCCTCTCCGTCTCTCCTCGAGGGCACCTCGCAGTGGGGAGGATGGAGCTCGATGCTTCAGCCCGGGGGGCTGTCCCGTGGGTACCAGTGGGGCTGGGGAGGGACGGTGACCCCGAGCATCACATTTACCCCTGCCCTCAGCCCAGCTCTGCTCCTGCCCTGCTCCCCCCCGCCACCCCCCCATCTCCCCTCCCACACCCCACATCCTGCCCTCCCTCTATTTGGGAACAGCATCTGCCCCAAATCGGGCAGCCCCAATGTCCTGGAGATGGGGAAGGTGGGGGGCTCCCCAGGCACAGCTCCCCTTTGACTTCACGTGGGACAAGAATGTTTTGGGGGTGTGAGTGTCTGGGGGGGTGAGGAGAGTGTTTTTCTCATGAGCTGGGGGGAGGACCCCCAGGTCCAAGGCAGTGAGGACCCACTCACCCCCCCAGGCTCTCGGAGCAGCAAAGCAAGAGAACGATTCCCTTTGTGATGCTGTCCCTGCTTCTTGGCTGAGGTTTTTTCCTGGGAAAACACAAGCAAGGGTGGCTGTGCTGGGCAAAAAACACCTATGGGTGCACTTTGCCTCCAGATGGGACTGGGGGTGAGTCCAGTTTGGCTCCCAGGGCTCTGCATTCCCAGCGATCGAGCACCCAGAGCCCTCCTGCAAGACCTGGGAGATGAAAACCCTCTTTAACCTATTGCAGCTGGTTCAGACCTCCAGTGGCATGAAAACCTGAGGAGTAGGTGCCAGTCAAAGGATGGGGAATGTGTCAGCCATTGGGTTTGATCCAGGATGCCCTGGAGACCTGGGCTGTAGAGGGGCCGTGAGGAGCAGGAGGTGTCTGAGGAGAGCTGAGACCGGTTGGGGACAGGTCTCTTGTGCCCAGAGCAGCAGCAGAGAGCACGGGAGCCCCCCCCTGCACCTCAAAGGATGGAGGGGTGACCACCAGACCCCCCCATAGCCACTGTCCTGAGAACACACTGCATCCCAGCACAGTGACATGACCGTAGCATCCCCCCAGTGCCTGTGACACTGACTGCTGTGGCACAGCGACTGCTGCTCCCCTCTTCCCCTTTGCCCTCCCCAGCAGTCCCCCCACGGGAGCTGCGGACCCACTGAGGGTCAGGTTTCCATCAGATGAGGACACTGGGGGCTCCCCAAACCCACTGCCACCCCCCAGCACTGGGGTGTCCTGGGGAGGCAGCTCCTGCCAGCCTGTGCTGGGAGCCCTGCTGCCCCCCACGTCCCACCAGCACAAAGTCCAGTGACACCCCAAGGCACCAGCACCCTCCATCTTCCCAGTGCAGCAAAACCACCCCATCCTAATGCCAGGGCTACTGCCAACGCGGCCCTTGCCCCAGGGATGGTTCGGTACCGGTTTGTGGGTAACCTGGCAGCTGAAATGCTGGGGGGACCTTTCAGACGCAGCCACCCGGCAGCCGCTGATTGAGACTCAAAAGAAATTCTTTGAGGGCAGCAAGATGTCAGGCCAAAGCAGGAACAGCAGCAGGTTTGAGACTACAGACGCGTTAGTCAGAGCTGATGAATGCTGGCTTGTCAAGTCTTCCCATTTCAGTCCCTGGATTGCCTTTAAAGTTTGCCAAGTCACTTTTCAGCATTTGTGTGGGCAGAAGGAGACGTGCAATTAAGCTGCAATTGCTGCACCAAAGCCGAATACTTTCAAGTTTGTTATTTCCTCAAAAATGACAAAACGCTGGTATCAAGTCAAGGAACAGGACGGGAGCTCCTGTTGCAAAACCGTGGTGGGCGCGGGGCTGGGTTTGTCCAAAGCCGGACCCTGCTTTTCGCTGAGGGATGAAGACATGGACGGCAAAAGCTCCATTAGCATTTGGGAAGCAGGCTGGAGAATTAAGAGCCGTAATTAAGCTCTGTTTCTGAGTGCAGGTGACTCGTAGGCAGTCAGTGTGTGTGTCTGCAGGGGTCATGGGAGCCTGCAGAGACATGGGGACCTTGTGTGGCACCCAAAGGGTGCGGGGCGGTGAGGGGTGGAGTGTGGCAGCCACAGCGTGTCCCTGAGCCCAGGTTGCCGAGGCAGCCACACTCATGGGGACCCACCTGAACCCAGCCATGGTGCACCCTTGGCTGCTGGGAGGGTGGCTGTGGGGACAGTCACACCCTGGGTACCACTCCAGGCTCCCAGCTCCTCCAGGCTCTCCATCCTGAGGCATCCCAGGGGGAAATCCCACAGCTCTCCCACCGTGCCAAGTGGTGACAGTGGACAACCTGGAGAGGGAGAGCATGAAAGCCAGCGGGTGCCTCTGCCCTGGCTGTGCTAACCATGGTGCACACCATGGGAGGGGGGAGGCAGACCCATCCCCTCTGTCCCCTCCATCCCACCCTCCATCCGCACTCCACGGGGCTGTCACCCACCCTCCTGCGGTCCCCCTCGCACCCAGCCACCTCCTTTCTTCTCACCTGCCTTCCCCCTTTTCCTTGCAGTTCCCCATTAATTGCTGTTGCTACCAAGAGAAAGACAAAGAGGAGGGGGACGTGGCGTGTGGCTGAGCCGGGGTGACAGGACGGGAGCTGCAGACGTGTCTCCCTCCCAGGACGGCACAGCGCTGCAGTCTGCCTCTCGGCACGGCTCTGATCAGAGTTTTCCTCCTCGCCGAGGCTTTGGCAGCCTTTTGAGCAGCCAAACAGCTATTCTTTCCCAAACATAAAAGGGATGGTTTCGTTGATACCTTTTTTCCACAGGGTTTCCTCTCAGCGGCTGCGCACGTGTCAGCGCAGTGCCATGTGCTGGAAACCATCCTTCTCGGCCACAAAGCCTCCCGCCTGCAGGATGAATCGATTTGGAGCCTGTTGGCTGCTAAACTGAATTAATTTCATCCTAAAGGGCCTCACTGAAATGCAGCAAATACCCCACGGAGAGACCCGGGGCTGGGGACCGGCTCTGTGAAGAGACCACACTGACAAGTCACCCGACGTATCGCGATAATCCCCGCCGGTCACCGGGCAAGGGGGGGACCAGGGTCACCCCTTTGGTGCGAAGCTTTTCACTAACATATTGCTTTTTAATCAACAACACTTAAACAAGAAATGCTCTCTTCCGCCTAATGCCTGGGATGATTTCACAGCAACTCCTCGTGCCACCCAGTTTTAAAGCAGAGACCAACTTTTTCAGCAGGGAACGTTTATCCAAAAATATGTGATTTAATTGAACAGTCATTTTCTGCCTTCTTTTTGCTGACTGCAGAAAGCTGCATCTGAACACGGGCTGCTCTCCTGCCAGCTCAGCTCCTCTTCCTGCTGCAGAGGAGCAACAACAACTACAAAATAATCAATTAACTTGCATAAATAACCCGACGGTGAGATGGGAGGAAAAGAAAACCTTAGTTTTCAGTAGTGTATTCTAAGCATGTGCCTTGCTGCTGCTGTGATCGCTGCGCAAAGGTGGGGGGAAGAGAACTGCAGACCTGTGTCAAGAGTTCTGGAGACCAGGAGAGAAATTTGGATTAATCCCCCCCCAAAAAAAATGTTTAGTTTGACTGGCAAGAAAGTGTAAAAGTTTGGTGAAGTGTGGGCTGGAGCACCCAGTGCTGCCCTCCCGCATCCCTCCCTCAAGGCCAGGTTCAAAACAGGCTACGGGGCATGATTATTATTTTAAATATTAATGGCGTACGAAATGCAAATCACAGAAAAGCTGTGTAAATAAATGGAGCCCCATTTATTTTCTTCTGTGCCGTGGTTAACTAGGCCAGAACAATTACAACCAGACTGTGGATTTATGCCTGGTTTAAGGCTGCTCTAATCCAGAATGGAGAGGTTAAAATCCACAGATTTACATTGGCTTTATTAAGTAACAGGAAACAAAGCCTGCAAAACTCACCATCATTGCAAGTGTTTAATGAAAACTGAAACATCCTTGGAATCTGCCTGAATCTGTGCTGTATCCCGGAGCCCAAATTCCTGGTCCATCTTTCTGCAAAAGCTGGGTTTTTTTAGCCCCAAAGCTGTTCTTTCTCCCTCTCTCCTGCTCCTGCTGGGGCTGTGGGAGACGTGACCAATGTGGTGAGAGGATGCTCAGGGACGAAGGCACATCGTGCTGCCCGCAAATGGGCGTTCAGAATATGGACCACTGGCACATCCAGCCCCCACCGTCCCCTCTCAGCTCCTTTTACTACCACTGGTCAAAAATTTTAAAACCAGAAGCCATTTCTTTGGAAGCTGCTGGTTTATGGGAGCAAACTTTCCCTGGCAGTGTGGGATTTTGACAAAGTTGAATTCCCAAAGGAAATTGAAACAAAGTATCTCAATAGCGCAACAATGTTCTTTTTAACATTTTCCAAATGTCACATTTTGATATTTCGCTTTCAAATGTCTTTTCTTTAGAAATTTATACTATTTAAGAAAATTAAGATGAGATTAGATTTCTTCCCAAATTGTATAACTGAGGGCAATTTCTACGGGAAACTCCGCGGTGGGTTGGGTGGTGGGACCGGAGACATCCCAAGAGGATTCATCCCTGTCCTTGCTCTCTGGGGTGCTTGTGCCTCCCCACGGAAGCAAAACCCCTGCTCGGGTTGTTGTTTTTTTCTCTAAGCAAAGCTATTTTGTTTGTAGAGATTCTCAGACCCTGCGATGTGCAGGGCAGATACTGCTTGGTTTGAAATGCCTTTTGACCTTGGAATACAGAGACAGGCACAAAACCAAAACAAAAAAGAAAAAGAAAAAAAAAAAAAAGAGAAAGAACCTTTGCGACTGATGCAAATTAGACTCAAAGCGTCTTGAAGACTATTTAGAAATGCAGGGTTTGCCTCCAGTTCAGAGGAGACATATTTCACAATTGTAAAATTAACAGAGAGTAGAAATGCTGTGTTTTGCTTGGAAGTGAAAATGTGAGGGAAGGAAGGAGAAAGGGAAAGCCTGTGAATAGGACACGGCCTGTCTGGGGGAACTGAATCCTAAAAATATAGAGAACACAAAGCTTGCAGGATGGGTTTGGACCTTAAACCAGCAAGTCTTTCCCCCCCAGAGCAGGCAAGAGCTCTGGCCGAGCAGCACAGACTCTTACTCCCCGTTTGCCCAGTGGTGATACTGGAACGGGTGGTGGAAAATGAAAGAATTAAGAAAGAAGGGAAAGAGCTTTGCTTTTCAGCCTCTGCTGAGTGTGGAAAGGGATTTTTCTGAGGGTCTTGGGAGCATTTTACCTACAGGGCTGTGTAAGGCGTCAAAGGTGGCACGGATTATTGGAGATTTCCCCTGTAGCAGGCAGCAGAAAAGAGCTGCGGACACGGATTCCTGGGGGAGGGGGCCACAGCCACGCTTTGCAGCCCATTTTCAATTACAGTTTCCAGCAGAGTTGGAGAAGACAATGACAGGAGGGGGAAAAAAATGCTAAAAAAAAAAAAATAAAAAATAAAAAAATCACAGGCAGCAATAAATTTTTCCCACAATGGTCTGGAGAACAAAATGCTTCCTAAGCAAGTTCAGCTAAAAGTATGTGTGCAAAAAAAAACCCCATATGGGCAGTGGGAGTGGGTGGGTGGGCTTGTCAGAGGTGCCAAGTGCCCACTCCTCCCCGGGCACCACGCTCAGCATCTCCCAGCATCAGACTGGGAGAACGGGGAGCCTGGGAGGGGTGGCTGCGTGTGTGCGTGCATACATGTGTGCATGCGTGTGCATGCGTGTGCGTGCCCTGCTGCAGGTGGCAGGAGAGCAGGCATGCACAGGAGTGTGTAGGTGTGATGGGGGAAGAATGTTTCTTTATTCAGAAGCCCACTAATCCCTCAAGAAAAATGCTTCTTGCATGCAGTGCTCGTTGGCTGTCACAGAGGAGCACATATTTATCTCTGTGGTGGGTCATGAAACCGTGGTGTGGGAGGGGACACTCCCTCGAGAGTGAGGATGTTTATCCTCTGGTTTTATTCAGAGCCCAGCTCCACTCTTCAGACACGCTCCTGCAGGGCACTGAAATCACAGCGTCGCTAATTATACCATTATAGGGTTGTTGCACCGCGATATTAATGCCCCGACGGATGCTATATATCTGCACGGTGGCACCAGGCGTCATAAAAGTCAGAGCAATGATGGGTCATTAAGGAGGAACCCTTAATTAAGTGTGGGAACCCGGCAGGGAGGGCAGTGGCAACGCTGCCACCACCTGCCGAGCTGCCTGTGGCATGGAGGGACCCTGGGGGGACTCTGGAGGGACTTTCTCGTGGGTGGCAGGGCAGCGGGCTGGGACACATGGGAAGCCATCTGGAGAAAATGAGCCCGATGCCACTGCTCTCCCAGGAGATGGATGCAGAGCAGGATGGCTCCCAGGTGGCAGAATGCTCTGTCCCCTGCTCCCTGGGCACAGGGAGAACAGCCGGGATCTGGGATGGGCTCCACTGGTTCCTCTCCCAGCTCCAGTCCCAAACCCTCGGATGTCCCGGGCAGCAGAGAGTTTGGCTCGGTGGGAGCATCCCTGGGCACAGGGAGAGCAGCTGGGATCTGGGATGGGCTCCACTGGTTCCTCTCCCAGCCCTGGCACTAAACCCTTGGACAGTAGCACCCGGGAGCTCTTGGGAAGCAGAGGCTTTGGCTCAGGGGGAGCATCCCTGGGCACACGGAGAGCAGCTGGGATCTGGGATGGGCTCCACTGGTTCCTCTCCCAGCTCCAGTCCCAAACCCTCGGATCTCCTGGGCAGAAGAGGCTTTGGCTCAGGGGGAGCATCCCTGGGCACAGGGAGAGCTCGCTGCTGGGGGGCAGCTACAACCTGGAGTTTGCTCCTCCCGTGAGCAGCTCGGCTTCCCTGGGAAACCTTCACACAAATGCCCCACACAAAGTCTTTTACCGCCTCTATAGAACAGCTTCAAAGAAGTTTTCCCGCAGGAACTGCCAAGTGTGCGCGCACTATTCAGTTCCAGCCCCCGACCATCCTGCTTTTTCAGAAACGGGGGAGAAAAGCAGACCCTCAAGGTCACGGCGGTGGCTCACCCCGTGCCCGATGCCGGAGACGGGGCTGGAACCGGCGCAGACGGACGCGGGGCATCCCCCAGCGCTCCATGTGCCTTCTGCTGATAAGAGCGGGGCCAGGCGACCCGCGCCGCGCGTGACGGGAATAGCGAGAGCCTCCCTATTCTGGAGGGCTGTGAAAGGAACCTCTGCGCGCCCAAGATGAAGTCAGCCTCAGAATAGCAGGCAGATAAGGGAAGGCAACAGTAAGCCACGGGGTATTTTTTTTAGACGCGTTTAAAGAGGAGGTTGTGCCCGGTTTTTGATGGATAGGATAGCAGACCCTTACTCCTTCTGATATTTTAAAAGGCTACAGGAAGGCTTAAAATGTAATTCCAAATTCAGATTCATGTTTTCTCTTCAGCTCCTTCAAAGAGCTGAAGGGACTGTTAATATTTCAGAGGAAAATTTTTCCTCCTCTCCAGCACCTTCGGCGTTACCTCCGCTTGGTAGCCTGTACTAAACACTGGGAATGAGAGGATAAAACACAACAGGTACGTTCTGCCAGTTTAAAACCCACACTCCCATATAAAAAGAAAACCTGAGGTTTTAGCTGGGATTAAATAAAGGGATTTGTTTAGCTGGTGGTGAGTTTCTTCCCTGCTTTACTGCCCAGAACTGTGCATAACCTTGTACCCACCACTGACCATTAGAATCGAGTTTCTCCATCCCCGGAGCAGAGGGCGGTGGGTACCGCGGCTGCAGAGGGGAGATGCTGTGGGTGTGCAAGGAGGATGCTGAGAGCACGGCAGCACCAGCACCATAAGGTGACCCCCAGGAGGGAGAAGCTCTCCTCACTGGACCATGTCTGAGCATGTTCTGCCACTGGGGAGTTCCTGTGGACCCTCTTGTCTTGCACTTCCCCTCAGCACTTGTGTTCCTGGACACTTTGTTTTGCAGAAATTGAGCCGCTGTTTTAAACTTAACTTTGCTACTAAGATTTACATTTTCCTACCCAGCCCCCCGTGCAGCAGAGCAATATCCTGTCCCGCAGTCCCCGTAGCTGTGGACAAAGATGCCGGCCAGGCTCTCCCCTCGGTTACTCTGATATAAATCCATACTCAACGGGGTTACTTCAGATTTATGCCGGCATAACTGGATTTAGCAGGTTAATAAATGGCTCCTCCATTAATAAATGGAGAGCTGCTTAAGATCATGAACTTCACGACTACGACAAGGTCATGCCCGCTGCTTCCGTCCTCATAACTTTTCCAGCGCTAGCATCTCCTGCGTTTGGGTTTCTCTGTGTGTCCCAAGTCAGGGAGGAAGGATGGCTAACCGTGGGAGGGATGCTCCAGAGCTCCCTGGGATGAATCCCTGCGGGAAGCAGAGCCAAAGCGCCGGCGCATCCCAGCGCTGCTGACGCCGCTCCGTGGCACGGGGCACACGGGGCCGTGCTCCTCGGGTCCCGCTTCCCCCAGTGACTTTCTCTTCCCCTCCCTCTTCTTTCATGGCTCCTGCTCTTGCAATTATGTCACTCTCTTCTTTAACCATCTGGCTCCTGCAAACAAATATAAGTCCTCCTACACAGACCCGCTGGTAAAGGGACTGATCCTTCCCTGGCTGACACCAGCATCCCTCTTGCTGACTTTGATGGAGATGCTCCTCCTCCCAGCAGCCGTCCCCTGGCACAGGCAGGTGGCAAAATGTGCCAGGGACCTGCACGCCCTTCTCCTCCCAGGCAGAAATCTCTGCAGATGAACACGATTAGGGTAAAAGAGATGTTTCTGCATCACAACATCCCGGTCCAAGCACCAGCTTGATCAGTAATTACCCAACCGTTTGCTGCTGCTCCAAACCAAGGTCCTGGCACTTGGACTCTCTTGGGACGTCCCCCACAGCGCTGCCCCTGCCAGCGGGTCCCATGGGGGACTTCCAAATATCTCCTGTTCTGAACAATTCCTCCTCAACAACTTCCTGGGAAAAAAAAAAAAAACAGGAGCATGGTTTGGGTCAATAAAAACAGTCAGCCCAGTAACAGCTAAAAAAATATTTCATTCTGACTTTGATTTTTAAAAACTATTAGAGAACAAAATGAATTTGAAAATGAAAATCCAGCAGTCCCTTCCAATAAGGCCAACAGATAATGCTTTAACCTTATTAAACTGGGGGGGGCAGGCGGGGAGGGTATTTCAAAGCAAAAACTTATTAACATAGAAATGTTCCTGCAAAAATAGTTTCAGTTTGATACATTTCTGACAGGTAAAAATTGAATTGCAAAACTGTCAACCAGCTGTGTTTAGATCCGCCACCTTACCCGGAGTTTGAAGGAATACAAAGTAATGGGATTTTGCTTAGGCTCAAATTGTATCTTATGTTTACAGCCCTGTGAATAATATATTCTCTAGTTAACAAAACACACGAGAAAATAAAATATAAGTAATTTTTGACCATTGGTGAATTGAAAGGTTCTAACAAGCTCATTCCCAGATGAGCAGGGAGCAACTGTTTGTACAGAAGGTTACTATTTCATTTTTAATATTATTTTGAATTTGTTTTGATTTTATTCAAACAAATTCTGCAAATAAACTCCAATTAATTTCATTACTTTGAAAAATGTAAATATTGCATTTTAAATGTGACATCATTGAATTATTATTTTTTTTCCTCTTTTAGCATTTTCCCCGGTGAGTGATGAGGTGATACGGAATCATCCCATCCCTCTCCCAGCCTTTGTCTTCGGAAGAAAGTTTGTGCCACCTCAGCCCGCGCTGATTGAGCGGGGGCAGAAAGGGGGGGGTGGGCTGCTCCTGAGGCCACTGTCCCCTGTCCCCACGGTGGCCGAGGTTGTTGACCCACAGGGAAACCCACCCGTGCCCCATCCGGGCACCCCCTCCGCTCCCGTCGGGTGGGAAACTTCTTCCCAGCCCAAGCTCATCCCAGGAAGCGTCCGCTCGCTTCTTCCCCTCTTCTATTGGTGTCTTTTGATTACAAGTCTGCTTTGAAGAGACACTAATTGTAGCCTGCACACAATGCTTGTAATTATGCCTATTACATTTTGATTCATTTCCATATGTCAACACTACTACAAGGGGGATGGCGGGGGGGGGGGGAGAGAGCACAGTTTTATAATCGGTTATTGTCTGCAAAAAAAAACCTGCGCAGAGCATGAGTGAAGTGTTCTTTGTGGAAATTGAAAATAAGATTATAAATAAAAGTCTTCCTCTGACATCCAGAAAATGGACACTTTAAAATAAATTGCCACTGTTGATCAAGAAGATTGCTAGCTACCTTTTACATTAATGAGGCAAATACTCTTCAAGTCCCTAATAGCAATATGTTTGAGTATGTCATTTCAATAGCTTCTTTCTTAATAAAGCTTGACCCTAATATTCCCTTTGCTGTCAAAGGCATTGTCCTGCCAGACATAGCTGTGATTTTTAGCTGCTAATCAAAAGAAAAAAGGCCAGGGGCGGGGGGGGAGTAACTGTTATGCAAAGAGCTGCAGAAACCCAAGCGATGAGTCTCTCCCCCTCAGCCGCGATGGGACGCAGGACGAGATGCAATTTGCTGCTCAAGGAGTGTCACGGGGAAGGGTGTCTGAGCCCGCATGGTGGGACCAACGACAGAAGCCCACCAGGAGCTGCTTTTCCCGTGGTCTACGCTTGGGTGGCCCAAAAACCACCAAGGGAGCGAGCAAGTACAGGATGCTCCCAGGGATGGACCTGCCCTGGGTACCCACCGTGGGCACCAGGGGGGTCCATCCCACCTCCCACCAGCTCCAGCGCTTCTCCTTCCTCCGCTGCCTCCCCCCGGTGCCCGTTTGGCTCTTCCCCCTCCAGGTAGATCCACCAACTAATTACGGTACTTGCAAAAGTATGAGCAGGGCTTATTCTTTAGCAATCAATCAATACAAGTTAAAAGGGCATCTTGTTTGTTTCTGTAACAATGCTCTTTAGAAAATTGGGTCCTTTTACATTTCCTGGCTGATACACCATCCGTCATATGTTGCATCAGTCACATCATGTTATGTTTCGGAGCATAATATAACATGATGTGACTGGTGCATCAGGCAGGAGATTTACAAAGGGAGGCATTCTGCAAGACATTATATCCACCCCCCCCTTTTTTTTTTTTATTATTTAATCTGAGTATGAAGATAAAAACAGCTGACTTTTTGTACCGAGCAGTGTGGCAGGACAGCTTTGCCATCGCAGGCAATTTTGTGCTTCTTCCTACTTTCTGTGATAAGAAGAGTGTGGCCATGGGGGAATTCTGAAAATGTTGAGAATCAGAGTGGAAAATCAAACTGATCCATAAGAACTCAAGCTGGATGTTTTGGGGTCTCTCTGGCAGGAGGTGATCACAGCCCTGGGGGCACCTCCAGCGTGGCAGTGCCAGGGGCACCCCCTGAGCAGAAGGAACCACAACCTCCCGGGCAGGAACGGGCGTTTTTCTGTCTCTGGGATTCCTGGTATTTCAAAGGAACTCTTTAGAAGATTTCAATGAACAAAAAACTGCTCCCGGGTTTTTGTCACACGGATGAGTTCACTCTCTTTCAAGTTTTTTTAAGACACTCCTCTTTCAGTGAAGTTGTAAACTCCAAAATGGCAGAAAAGCCACATTTTCCTTGGAAATAATGATAACACAAAAAAAAACCCAAAACTGGATTTGTACCAAGCTGGGTTATATAAAAATGAGATAACTTAGAAACATAAAGGGATGCAAAGTCCTTGATTTTTCAGGTTTGCACACTTGACTGAGCTTTTGCATACCTCCAGACCTCCCAGGCTGGGGTGTGAGCTCAGGAGATCGCTGCAGGAAAACGAAATGTAACGTCCGAATTAGAATTAGCCAAAGGTTTGTTCTCAAAGTACGACCGGGCAGGCTCCCTGGCTACCCGTCACGAACCCAGGTCTGCAAAAATGTTAATTTATGGTGCCTATTTCCGACCCAGTCCCACCAAAAAGGCTGCTGGAGGAGGGACCCAGCCGAGCTGCGGAGGGAAGAGATGATGTATTCTGTTTTTAATTGGGGCTGTGGAGAAGACGCAGGCAGCTACCCACATAGGGCTATAACCTGGATATAACACACAGGCTGGTAAAAAGTTTCTGAGAAGGAAACATTGTGACTTTTTTTTCCTACAGAACACTCTAAACACTCTCCCAGTGCAAAAAAAAATAAAATAATGATTGGAAGATTCCTTATTTATTCTGATAAGTTATCATCAGTGTCACTGAGAGGAACATTTAGGCAGAACAGCTCTCCTGCCCACACACTGTGTTTGCTTTTTAAAAATATTGCAAATAGCTGGGTGGCTTTAAATAAATAAATAGCTAATGAGTCACACCAATAGGAATTTAATGTCAAGACGGAGGAAGTGCCTGCCTGAGTGCCTCGCCGAGAAAGTTTATTAGTATTTCTTAACCACCTCGGTGCTGCTCTGGCAAAGCAGCCGGGCACCCTCGGCAGTGCCCGCGGTGGTCGTCCTGCAGACGGGGATGCTGCGGGGCACCAGCAAGGAAAGGGTTAAGCAGAGTTTGCTGGGCAGCACCTGGAAGGACAAATCCTGTTTGTCTGTTCCCCTGCACAGGGCTGCAAACCAGGGAGGCGCCGGTGCCAGGGAGCTGTCTTGCCGAGATGGAAGGCACCAGCCTTTTCCTGGAACCAGGAACAGAGCCCTCATTTTACTCCTCCTGGAAGAGGTCCCCACGCAGGCATGAAATGCCCAGGAGAAGGCAGAGGCGGCATCACCGGGGTTTATTTTTGCAGCTGGGGTGGTGGGACGGGGACAAGGGACAGGACTGGGGCCACCACAAAGGCAGCATGTCAGGCCCCGTCCTCACATCATGGAATCAGAATCAGAGAATGGTTTGGGTTGGAAGGGACCTTAAAGAACATCCAGTGCCACCCCCTGCCCTGGGCAGGGACACCTCCCACCAGACCAGGTTGCTCCAAGCCCCCTCCAACCTGGCCTTCAACCCCTCCAGGGATGGGGCAGCCACAGCTTCTCTGGGCAACCTGGGCCAGGCTCTCATCACCCTCACACCAAAGAATTTCTTCCAGAGATCTCATCTCAAACTCCCTTCTTTCAGTTTAAAACTGTTACCCCTTGTCCTATCACTCCAATCCCCAATCAAGAGTCCCTCCCCATCTCTCCTGGAGCCCCTTGAGGGACTGGAAGGGGCTCCAAGGTCTCCCCGGAGCCTTCTCTTCTCCAGGCTGAACCCCCCCAACTCTCAGCCCCACCTCCCAGCAGAGGGGCTCCAGCCCTCCCAGCATCTCCATGGCCTCCTCTGGCCCCACTCCAACAGCTCCATGTCCTCCCTGTGCTGAGGACTCCAGAGCTGGACACAGTGCTCCAGGTGGGGTCCTGCATCTTCTGGTGCCACGAGGATGCTGTGAGGACCAGTGGAGCATAGCTGGTCCCAGGGTGCCTCGGCAGAGGCTTGGGGTCAGAGGAGCTGCTGTGACGGTGCACGGGGCCCCAGCAGCTCCAGAGAAACCCTCGGAACCCGCCTGCACGCCTGGGAGTGATTCATGGGAAGTTTGAAAGAAATTCAACTTCTGTTGGTGTGCCAGGGAGTGAGTGGGCGCTGGAAGGTGACAACATCCCGCTCCTTCATTCATCTCTTCAGCTGAGAGAGCTGCAAAAGCCCTCCAGTTATGCAGTACACGAGGTCCCCTCTCACCACCCACTCAGCCTATATTGGTATCTGCACATTTATAACAAGCTGGCTGGCTCAGGAGAGCAGGCTGCCTCCCGCAAACCCTGACTCACGTGGGGAGCTGAGCTCAGGGCTGAGCCCACCCGCCCCACGGTGGGCTCCGGTGGGTCCCGCTTCGCGCTGACACCCCACGCTCCCTCGGCCAGGAGCGCAGGCTTTTCCCCGAGGAAATCCCACCGATAGAAGAACAAAGTCTTTCACACCACCAACCAGTTTGAAAACCCGGGCTCAGACATAATCTCCATCGCTTCCTCATCCTCAGTGAACCAACAGCTCTTCCCAGTGACGGCCCATCAAAGGGATGAGGAGAGGAACCCCAGCCCAGGGTGACCGTAATCCAGGGTGACCATGACCCAGCATGACCATGGCAGCTCTTCTCACCCTCTGCCAGCCCTGACACCCCTGTGGAGGGGGCACTGAAGAGCTCAGGACAGGCCCAGGTGGTGACAGATGGGACACTGGAACAGGGAATATGGGGTTTGCATTAGGAGCTTCTGGAGACCCTGGATCAGGAACCACCAGTGCTTTGCAGAGGCCAAAAGGGGAGAGAACCTGAGATGTTTCCACCAAGTAATGTGCAGTCTGAGACACTCCTGTGGCACGCCATGGGCCACAGCTTCAGCCCTCTCCTGCTCCTCTTCCTCACTGCCTGGTGGCTGCCAGGACCCTCCTGCTCTGCTGCCGGTTCTCCTGGGGAGCTCTGAGAACCTGTGGGGTGAGGGGGGGTGAGAACAGCCCAGCTGGGGACCTCGTGAGTGGAGGGGGGGCCCTGCTGTTGGGGGGAACCCCATTTATGGCAGGGACAGAGGGACCCCAGAGCAGCTCCCCTGAAGGGACATTTCCAGGCTCAATTTTCTGGAGAAGGCTGCTCTACCAGGAGTTGGGTTATTTCAAAGGCAAGCCAGCCTGCCCTGCAAAAGAACCCAATTGTCAAAGAAAAAAAAATACCCTTTTCAGTCAAAATAGTTATAAGGGAACACATTTTTCAGCCCACTGCAACTTCCAGGCAGGTGGCTGGGTGCTCCCGAGGGATGGGGCTCGGGAGGAGCCGCTCGAGCCCTGCCCTGCAAGAGGAAGAGGAGGGGAGCCGAGGTCTGGCAGCCAGACCACCCGCGGCAGGCAGACGCCCCTGGCACTCGGGGGGCTGCCCGCTGGCTGGCAAACCCTCCCCGAGCCCAGGATTTTTTTTTCGGTGGGGGAGGCGAGGAAGGAATGGAAAAATCATCACACACATTGCACAGATGGAAAGAGTTTACAGCCCTCCTCACTTCCTCATCCTCGTGGTGTAAATTATACGGACAGATGTACAATCTGGGAAGTTGTCCAGATTTTCTTTTTTTTTTTTTAATTTTTTTTTTTTTTTTTAAGAAAGAGGGATGCTAAAACAACACTAGCTGTGCCATGTCTAGTCCTTGGCTTTCAGTGTTGGCTACAGAAGAGAAGAAACCAGCACTCCTGGCAAGTGGTGAATGATCCAGAGAAGCACTGAGCTTGCCTCGTGGCACCCTTTCGTTGCCCAGTCCCTCTCCAGTAAACAAGGAGGTGCAAGGCCCTCGTGCCCAGGGTGGGAGGCAGGAGACGGGACCCTCTGTGCCCACCCGGGACCGAACGCTGGGGGTGGCCCTGCTGCCGGTGACGGGCCAGGGTGGCTGCTTTCCTGCGCTCAGATCTAAGCAGCTCCTTGGATATTTACTCGATTGCCAGGAATGAGAGGGAGGAGGCGGATGACAACATGTTTCCAGTGCTTTGCTTTGTACAGATATCCTCAAGGCAGCATGTGTGTGTCTGCGAAGGGCTCAGTGTGCTTCTCAGTGCTGCTTCCAAACAAGGATCAAGTAAATTTTCCAAAGCATATTCTCCCCCGTCAAACACTGCTCTCACTTTGGAGACTGTCCATGGCTTTGACACTCCTGCGGGTTTTCTACCCGCATCCCCGTGCCAAAGATTCCTTGGCGTGAGCAGCAGGTTGCGCTTGGCTTTTGCTGGAGAGAAGTGAAGCCGACAACACCGTGCCTCGGGGCCGGGCTGGTCCCCGCGGCTGAGCTCCAGGCTGCCTTTGGCTTGGCCACCGACTGGGGACAGGACAGGGTTGTGGTGCTCCCCGTGAGCATCACCCACTGCCACGAGTGGCTCTGGGTGCTGGGGGGAGCTGGGATCAGCATCAAACGTGAAGTGTGTGAGAGTCAGAGCCTGTCTGCCCTGAGGTGAGAACATGACTTCATCTGGGCTCAGACACCTTCCTCGGCCACACATGGCCTTAGCAGGTGGCCACTTCCACAAACAAGACTTGGAGACGGAGCTGTGATGCCCACAGGGGTGATGCCCACCCCTTTCCCCGTGGTCCAGCCCCTGCCCCACCACTGGTGCCACAGGAACCGTCCCACCAACACACATGAGTGTTTTCAGACAAACCCTCTAGCACCTGAGCAGCGTGACTCAACCACCGCACAGGACGAGCTATAAATGCTGGTTTTACTGCCGTGATCTATCATGATTTTACTACCTTTATCTCCCCATCCATTATGTGCTCTCATCTCCATTCCCCAGCAGGGGTGCCCCGCAGCACCCAGCGGGGATGGGGCTTGGAGGGGCAGTGGGGTGGGCACCTGCGGGCAAGGAGACCCTCGCAGGGCTCTGCCTTTGGTACCACATTTGGGAGTTCAGCCCTAAGCATCTCCCTCGTGGGACATATGGGAACACGGGAACAGTTATCTGAAAAACACAATTCCCACCCTGTGGGAAACGGCAGCATTTGAATCTGGTTCCAGTCCAAATTGGACAAAAAAAACCCCTGCAGATTCTTCGCAGAATAAGAAATTCCAGATTTTTTTCATTTTTGCCTTTGCACCACGTTGAAGAGCACGGCCGAAAGGTAAGTGTCAGTTGTCTCCTGGCCAGGCAGCACCAAGGGCTTCCTGAAGAAACACCAAGCTGTGTTCAAACCTGCTCAGAAACCATGGGGGGTTCTGATTGACATCTCCCTTAGAAAATATTCTGATTCCACAGAAATACACACCTCAACCTGAAATATTCTGACCAGCTTTAAGGAAGAGTAAATAATAAATAGCAAATAACCACTGAAGCAGAGATCACAGAGATGGTTGGGCCATAAAACCCCTCAGCAAGACAGAGCAGATCCCTATTTCCAGGCTTAGGTGGCTGGTATCACCTTGGTTTCCACAGGTTGTTCCAACTGCAAAACTTGGGAAAATGGAGGAGCAAGCACTTCCACAGCAGAAAAAGAGAGGAGGAAAGACAGACATCAGACTGTTGAACTGTACAATTTGATTTCTCTGTTCTGTGGCTTCTCCCTCGTGTGTTCAAGTGCTTTGACATCCCTTGTTAGGGCGCTGCCACAGCCTATTTGGGACAAAGACTCTCACCTTCCGAGTGTTTTCATGGCGTTTGTCCCTCCGGAGCTCTGGTCCCTTTCCAGATATTACTTTAAGACAAATAGAAAACAAATACTGAGATAAACCGCAGTATTTTTGATGAGAACTCCCCCCCGGGGAAGCTCCACCTCGAGACACAAACGGGTCCAACACCCAACCCGGCCTGGCTGTGCTGCCCAAAGGTCTCACGTGAGCAGCTCCTCCACGCTGCTGCCAGCACATTTCTGATGTCCTCATCCCCCTGTGACACCCCCCAGGCTGTGTCTGGGCTCTGTTCTTGGCTGCGCAGAGCCCAGGGGACACCTCTGCTCCATCACTGCTGAGCAACAGCCCTGCAGAGCTCTGTGCTCCCGCTGACACTCACCGTGCCAGGGCATCAGCCCTGAGGTGGACGGTGATGGGCGCAGGAGTGGAGAAGAAATGGGATTTTTTCATGAAAAGGGGTAAGTGACACCCCCAGAGAGTTTCACATCTGCGCTGCTCGGCAAGAAACCACCCAGGCCCTTCTTTTGGGAAATGAGTCACTCCACGAAACTCCACAGGTAATTAAAGGGCTGGACGATTGAAGAGAATAAAGGCTTTATTTATGCCCCCTCTGCAGCAGGGATTCAGAGCTGTTAGCAGGAATTCCCAAACCCAGTCCTGCTCTGCTTTGTTATTAATGGGGATGGATTTTTATTCTAAACCACCAGAGAACCAGCAAAAAAAAAAAAAAAAAAAAAAAAAAAAAAAAAAAAAAAAGCTGGGCTGCACATTGGTCTCCTGTGCCCCACTGCGGCGCCGTGGTAAACATTCCCACACACTGGCCACAACGTTCTCCTCCTCAGCTCCCTGCCTCTGGGGTCTTGCCCAAAAACCCCCTCTCTGAACTGCACCCAGCCTCCAGCACCGGTGAAAACAAGTTGCTCCAAAGCAAGGAATAAAAATCCGAGGCATCTGTGCGCTTTATACTCTAAACAGGAACTGGCCTGCCACCTCAAACTCCGTACCAAATCACAAGCAACAGAGCAGAAAACCAAATTATTCTCAGCTGTTACACTGCTTAATTTAATATTTCCAATGAGCTCCTTTTCCTTCTCTTCAAGAATGAAATGCATATTTGTGCTGTGTCACAAAACATTAGATTTTGTCAAGGCAATTCATTTTTCAATGGTAATTTGTAAGTGCACACCATACCACACACGGTCTGGGGAATTTTATGGCTTCTTTCAGAGGCAAGGAAAATAAGAAGCACTCAAACTAGTGATGAGAGCATGGAAAAAAAAAAAAAAAAAAAAAGAAGGAAAAAAAGTGAGAAGAAGTAACAATAACAGACAGAGCATTCATCTCTCTCAGCCTTGGAAAGAAGAGAATACCCAGGGAGTAAACAGGGGCGGTGGGTTTGGGTGCTCCAAGACAAACAGGGCGCTGAGGGCAGGGACCACGCCTGTTCACAAACAGCTCTCCCCAGAATTTCATACACAGAATTTAATGGGGCATAAAACGGGCTAAATAACCTCATCAGCTTAATAATAAACCAAATAAAAATCAGCCTGGTTTTTGGCTTGTTATAGCATGAGGAACCCTACGGAAGACAAGGGGTTTCCGTAGCGGCACCGGGAGGATCAGCCCCTCTCAGGTGGCAGCAGGGCACAGAGTTTGTTCTGCTTGGACATCCCCAGCTCAGCCAGATGGTTGGGATCCATCCTCACTGCCCGCTGCCCAGGTCTGTCCCAGGGCAGGAAAGGATGGAGAACTGTTGTTCCCCCAGGATCTGTTGGAAGAGGTGGCTGCCACGGTTCCAAAGGTACACAGCGATGGCCAGCACCATCATGGTGAGGTTCCAGGATTTCAACAGCAGCTCAGGTGGTCTGCTTTGGCTTCCAGCAGAGCTGGACTTTGGCTCTCCTCCCCTCCAGCCAGCCCCGTGGTGCTGCTGCCCATGCTCCCAAGCCTGGGGAAGGGCTTCCCGCAGAGCGCCTGTGGGTACCAGGAGAAGGAGTGAACTGGGGAGCATCGCTGGTCACTACATCAGCAGCTCTGGTCCCAGAAGGACCACCTCTGCCCCAGCCTTCAGGTTCTGGCTGTTTCCACTCCTGCAGAGGCCATCTCCTGCAGTGGGACTGTCCCTTGCTCCGCACACCCCAGACCAGCCCTCCAGACAAGGTCCTGGAGCCAAGACGCACAGAGAGCTTCAAGCCAGAGCTTGTTCAGTTCACGGGAGGAACTGCACGACAGGGCAGGGTGATCCTGTAATTAAACCTATGATTTGAGCCTTGAATTATATCACCAAGAGGGGCAAAAGGAGACTTGATGTACTGTGTTTGTTGTACTGCACTCACAGGCAGCCAGTTAATTAAACTCACGCTTCAGGGACTCCCATGGGCCAGATGCAGGAGCAGGAAGGAATCCCCCACCTGCCTGATCCCCACCTCAGCCTCCAGCCTTGTCCTGCTTTTCCACCTTTCCCTGGAGCATCCGATATGGCCACAGCTACAGAAGGGACCTTGGGTGTATGTGCGGCTTCTTCCAGCAACTTTGGATGCTGTGTCAGGATTCAACTGATGCTTTGGTGTCAGGAAGGATTTTTTTCCCAAATCCAGCTGTCTGACACCATTCTGGGGGTGTTTTCAGAAAGCCTGCCCTCCTTCTAGGTGTTCCTGTGTGCCAGCCAAGCGTGCCCAAGCCTGGGGCTACTCTGTAAAGCCAGGCTTGCAGAGCTGTAGCCCAACTTGCCAGAAAGGGCATCCACTCTGCTCCTGGCACTGCCTTCGTTCACCACCTGTATTTTGTATTTGCCTCTAGTCTGCAAGTTAATAGCAGGTATCCAGCCTGTCAGAGGCTGACATGTTGTGACAGACCGTAATATGACAAGTCCTGAGTGATGCCACTAAACGGAATCCTGCTGCATCAGTGCCAGAGAGACAACGGTAGCTTTCAGGTTGGTATGAAGGCCCCCCCATTGCAGATGAAGAAATATTCTTTAAATACCACCTTGCTTTGGACACTTCGCTCAGGCTTCTTGCCACCAAGATCATAAATAGGGATTATTAGAAGTTTAGAAAGACTTGGCAGAGCTGGAGCTGTGGGCTAACAGCAGGTAACTGGCCACCAACTTGCCTCCCTCCCTCCTTCTCCATGGAACACAAACCCCCGAGAGGAGGGATGCTTTTAATATTATTTTTTTTAAACCATGCGGACTGTGTTAGTACGTTACAGTGCAGCACAAAGCAATGGGATGGGGTGGAACATGAGTTAAATATATTTAAATCATAGAATTGTCTAGGTTGGAAGGGACCTTTAAGATCATCTAGTCCAACCACCAACCTAGCTCTGATTGAAACCATCACTAAACCGTGTCTCTAAGCTCTATGTCTGCCCATCTTTTAAATACCAGGAACTGGTTAGAAATTCAGGTGTGTCACTGAAGGCAAGGCTCTGTCACACAGGAAGACGGGAGGGGAGAGACACGACATCACGCTGGGAAAACCCTCCTCCCTCACATCTCACCAGAGGTAGCACCAACACAGAAGAATGTTTGTCACAACTCAGCGGGAAGGGCTTGCTGTGCTCTCCAACCCCAAAAAACAGTTACAATATATTTGTACCTGTGCAAGATCTCGGTTTTGAGGTGCAAATTGCCCTTGAACCACAACACAAGAAGATCACAGACCCAACGCACACAGAGCGAAGCCCTGCCACGTGAACATTGGGTGACTCGTTTGTGGATGGGCTGGTGGTTCATCTCCACTGACAACAGCCCTGTCTAGAGGAGAAGACAGGAGTTCTCTTGTGACTACCTGGCAAGACACACCACACCTCAGTCACCACGGTTTTCATGTGTTTTTCAGGATGAAGAGGTGGATAAAAGAGATTGTTTTGAAGCCATAGGCAAAGCACAGCCAAGGAGACTGGAATTACCCACTCACCAGACAGCAGCCCTCTTCTGCTGCCAGAAGGTTGGATGAAGACCTCAACCTTGTGGTGCAGCATTGGTTGTGAGCCTCAACAGGAGGACAGACCAAGGTAAAAGAAGCTTCTTTTCCACCCCAGAGATTAGAAAGACACAATGACAACCTGCACTCCCAAGCCCCTGCTGCCCCAGAAGCTCGTGGAGCTCCTTCACCCGCTGGCCCTGCCATGCACATCAGCCTCCAATGGCACAGGAGCTTGTTTGCTTTCTCTATGCTCCGTGAGCAAGTAAGAGAATAAGATTTATAGCATATTTTAAGGTTAATCAGTAAAATCTTTCAGGCAACTAACTGTATAAGCTTCTATTCAAATGGCATGATTTATAACGCTGAGGAGAAGTGACTGGGAAGAGCATGGAGAGCCACAGGAGGAGATCCTCGCTCGGACTCTCCATTGAGCAGTGCAGAAGACATTCCTGTCTCGCTGCAGAGGCACCTGCCCCGTGCCACTGTCCTGGATGCCACAGCAATGGGGTTTGCTGGTTTGTCCCCCAACCCAGCCTGGGGGAAGGAGCAAACACCCCTGGCAGCACCCAGACCCCACAGAGCAGGAGAGGGGTGGCTGGTGTGGGGCCCCGCGGCACCCCAGGCTGCTTCCAGGCAGGAGAGACCAGGCTGATCTGGGAAAACTCCAGAAAACATCATTCTTGCACAGAGCAAACACTTCACAAACCCACGCCTGTTTTCCCCAACCGAAATTTTGGTAGAAGCAAGGAATAACAAAGAACAGTTACAACCACGTTCGACCTTTACTCCTGTAGCACCTTTTAAAATTAACTGTTTTGAGATTTTAAAAGTTTAAAATTAGCTGGTTTATGTTGGTTTTTTTAAAATCCAAGCCACTGCTTTTGCCAAATTACCTATCAGTCTTCCCAGAACCCAGTTTTGCAACCTTCCCGAGAATATGCCTGAAAAACCCTCCAGGTTTTGTGCCAGTTAAAAGGAAGCCGAGCCCCGAAATCTCCATATCCCTTTGCAAATTGACTTTCCATCCTCCCCCCGGCTCTGACAATACCTTTCTCCTTAGAGTTCAAACACTTGTGGACACAGTGAATGTGCTGCATGTAATTAATTAGCCTAATGAATTTAGCTACCTACCTGTGGATAACCATAGCTAAATGCTTCCTTTAGTAGATTCTCTTCCTCCAGTGGGCCAGGGGTGGAGGAGACCTGATGTCCAAGGCGCAGCAGTTGCTTTCTCAACATCTGGATGGGTCCTGCAGGCTCCCCCCACATCCCCCTTTCCCGGGAGGACCCTAGAGCTTCGGCAGCACTTTGGGGACACATCCTGGCCCAGGGTGTGTGGCCATGGGATTGGCTTTATGTTGCTTTTATGCCACATTTAATTGGAGGCTGGTCTTTAACCATTGAGGGGACAACAGGGACCAGCGGTGCCGCTGGAGCTGTGTCACAGGGAAGGGAAAGCAGCAGGACGGAACCCAGGACCGAGGGACAACGAAGCACCGAGAGCATCAGGGAGAAGCTGGGCTCTGGAGAAAATTATTCGGTGTTTACACAAGGATTTCAAACGCAAAATTCCCCCACCCCTAAAAAAATTGAGACCCAGAAGCGGTCCCTAAGCCAGCAGTTGAGTTCTTGGGGAGCAGCCAGCGAGGGGACTCCGATAATCACTAACAGTGTTTATTTGCCTTACTTAAAAATATAAAGATTTTCTCTCTAGTTCTGGGCAGGGGGAAAGGTTAATGAATTCCTTCAGAGCAAAGAGATCTTCAGACCTCTCAGTGGAAACAAGGTCAGAAATCAATGCTGGAGGTGGAGCAGGGAGGCCAGGTTGGAAAATAATGAAAAGGGGGAAAAAAAAAAAATACATAAATAAAGAGGCAGGAAAAAAATGATAAGCTAAACAAATGGCAGGGTGACACTTGCTCAGCTCCCCACAAAGAATATTGAATTATTGTCTATAATTTGGGCTATCGAACCTAAATTAGGGCCTCCAGACTAAAAACTGCTGCATTGTGTGAGGGTACATCAAGGGTCAAATGCTCCTTTGGTTTGCTCATTATTTGCTCTGATACTAGGCTGTCATTAGCGGCAGCAGTGCTGAACAAAGCTGCATTACAAAGGCAGTACACATCAATGGTGCTAATTAATTGGATTAATGGAAGGGCAGCACAAATTAGGTCTGGCTTGGATAATTTCAATGAAAACTGAATACCAATCCCCAAAGTCATTGGAATATGGATGAGGCAAATTGAGTTAAAATAGAGGAGACTGCTGCATTCATTAGCCCGCCCACCCTCTGAAGTAGTTGTTTAATATGCAAACTATTAATATGCAAATCGGCACAAATGAAAAAAAAAGTGTGATTTATTTTATTTTTTTTTTTTTAATTCTCCCTAACGCAGGCAGCTGCCTGACGTGAAAGAGCTGCGCGTTTCCGTGCTGGCAGAGGATGGAGTAACCCAGAGCAAAGAGGGGCTTTTATGTCAGAAACCCACTTCTGGTAAACCGCGCTGCCCTCGCTCAGCCACGTGCAACCCAGGGAACAGAACCATCTGGAAAAGTAACTCGTTTAAAAAAAAAACAAACCATAATCTCGCCCCACATTGAGCCGGGAACCTCTCCTGAAGCTTGGGACACGCTGCCGGGGATGGGGTTTGCCCTCTGATTTTTGGGGTGGGCACAGTCACCGCATTGTGCCTGCTGGTCTTGGCTTTAGAGCGGTTTTAATCATTTAGTTCGTTAAGGGAAGGTGATAAGGCAACTTTCTCCCATATAACCACCTCCCATGGGAGCCTCGCGGAGTGGAGAGCTCTTCACCGAAGCAGAAACCACGCGACGTTTGCTCTGATTCACCCAGAAACAGGGAGTCTTGGGCAGGAGATGCTCCAGCAGAAAGGGCTGGTTCCTGCCAAATATGCGCTGATAGAAATTAAAATCTTGAGGGCGAGTCTCTGTAAACTTTACTGCTTAAGCAGAATGGAAATAAGAATAAATTCCAGCTGTGTAGGAACTTAGGGCTCTTGCCGAATCTGCAGCCGGAATGGCCTCGACCAGCGTACGAACCACTGAATCCGTAAAGATTAGTAATAATTACCAAACCATTTCTGACTTCATGGTTCCAGCCCGTAAATTACAGCTCTATTGTGGTGCTTTCCCAGCACTGCGGTGCCAATCACCACCCCCCCGACAATTACAGAGCGAGTGAAAAACTTCTTAGAAACTGTAATTACCCCTAAGAACTGTTTCCTTCTTTGGCTTCCTTTGCTTAGCGGGTGACCCTTCAATGTTGTGACAAACGCCTTGTTTGGAATTATTTTTTCATTTCTTGCTGTTAACTAAATGCATCACCGCTCCAGCTTTAGGCTGATTTTCCTTCTTGCTTAAATAAGATTATACACGTTACCCCATGCCCATACGGCCACTGCTCACCACGTGCCATTTCGTGTGTCCACCACAGGTCAGGGTCTGCCCAGGTTCCTCACGGGCACTTTCCCCTCAATGCAGGGCTTCTCCGCCACCTTGCCACCACCACTAGACCATGTTTTAAGTGAGCAAAGCATCTTGTTGATCTTAGAGGGATTAGATGCTTAATTTCAGGAGCACACACGGGCTTCCTGAGCTCCAGCAGAACAGCGTGCTCAAGCTTCACGGGGCTGGTCCACAGCGATAACTATATTTTTATGGTCCAAATACAAAGCGGAGGGAAAGAGCAGAGCTGCAGAGAACAGAGGAAGGTGAAGTGGTTCCACAGAAAAGCAGTAAAACACTTTTAGTGCCGGTGACCACAGCAGGTACTTACAGAGCAGGTCTTGCCCCATCCCCTTCACCCCACGCTTCCTCCTGAGCAGCTACTGGAGTTCTGGGGCCGCCCATGGCTCTTTCCCAGCTTGTGCTGGTCATTAACTGGATTTGCAGCAGCTGAGAAAGCTCCTCCCTGGCAATGGCAGCAGCTAATCCAGCTCCTGATAACCTTCACATGTGTAAATTTATTCCACAGCACCCGATTTATTTAACTGAGATAGAAAACCCCACTTGGTCAACCCTACTCCCTTTGAACACAAGGAGTTTGGTTCCTTGTGGTCCTGCCTTGCTCCAAGAGGAGGTGAATGCCCTGTGCTGGGTGAGAGCAGACATGTCCTCTGCAGCCCTGCGAGCTCCTGGGTGTCTGGGAGAGGTGGGGAGGCTGCACACCCTCACCATGACCCCAGGGGCTCCCTTTACCATCATGGGGTCCCCAGTTTCACACCACTGTTGCTGGTGCCAAAGCAATGGGCCTGGGCTCCTGAGAGCTCCCAGTTTTTCCCTCTGCAGTGAAGATGCTCAGGCACCAGCTTGGGGGCTGCTCTGGATTCTTCTGTTTTTCCTCACATACTGTTTTCTGTTCCACAAATAAAGAGAAGGAGAGACGAGTGTTTGTGGGAAAGGGGCATGGCTAAATTCTCATGAATCAAAAAAAAAAATCTCCCAGGAGAAAGCAGTTCGGTTCAGGCTGGAGCCACCCTGCCAGGCTGGGGGGGGTCCAGGGTGGCCACCAGCTCCCAGCCCTCACAGGGGGGTCTCCCTGCCCTTCAAGCCCACCCTGGCACCCCCCAAACCTGGGCATCTGCAGCCTGGCTGCTGCTGGAAGATAAACCAGCAGGGCTGGGACAGGGAAAGGACCCCCCTTGTTAATATTTTTCCTTCTTCAGCCGCTTCCTTTTAATCTTTTATTTTTTACTCTAGGGTCCTGTACCGTGCTCACCACTTGTTTCTGAGCGCCCCATCCTCCCAGCAAACACCTACATGTTTGGTGTGGAATTAAGCCATTAAATATTTCAAGGGATGGGGCATCTATCTTTTCCTCCAGGAGACTGGTGAGTCCAATAAATCCCGATGTCGGGGTCCCTTTAACTCAGCACCACGGACTCTCCAGTGGGTTCAAGCTCATCCCTTGTCACTCGTCCCATGCCAGGGTGGTCAGAAGAGAAAAAAAGGGCTGCAGCATTTGGGAAACCTGTGGCCATGCCTAAGAGCAGCCAAGCATGAAAATAATTATTTTTTTTTTTAAAAAAAATCCAGCGGTATGATTTTACTGATTTTCTTAGTGCTCTGCCCTTAAAATGGTTAAGCATGACTGTCCCCACCCTGTGCCACTGGGTACAAAGGACACGCAGCCAGTCCACCCCCACACAGCCCCAGCTGGCATCGAATGGAAGCAAAATACCAGGTAACTTTAATGACGCTTATTAAGAGTGCAACCAGCCTTTCTTAATTAAAGTCAGATCAGGTCCTGGGGCAGAGGGAGCCCGTGGCATGGCAGCTATTTCCTCAGCGATTTCATTCCGTTGGTTTTTCTGTGCATAAGGGGATGTTGCTGTGATCCCTCCAAGAGCTGGCAGAGCTTCCATGCTCTTGTCACCCTGTAACAGCTTCCTGGATTAATGATTCTGCAAAGGGCTAATTCTTAAGAGGGCAATGTCTTTTGCAGGCTGGTATTGATCTTTGTCAGCTTCCCCTTGAAAGAAAGAAAATATTGGCTTATTTACAAAAGGTAGCTTTTTGCTCCTGGCAAGTCAGCCTCAAGATTCACGGCTCCTCGCGTCCCTCAGAAATTGGAAAGGCTGAGGGTAGTTCCTCGAGTGTCAAAATCAAAGTCCTGGAAGTTCACAAAGCCCTGCCGAGCGTAGGGGGTGGAAGGGGCTGGGTTCTCCCAGCGAGCCCCGTGCCCGGCCGGCAGGGCTGAACCAGAGCCGGGCACGGGGACAGGAGCCGTGGCTGGAATGCTGCTCTTCACCTTTGGTTTGTGTTCTAAAAGGGAAGAAAACACCGCTTTTCAACAAAATGCACAAAATGGATGCTTTTTGAAATCATATTTTGCATATTCACGTAAAATAAAGAACAGAAAACCATTCAAAATTCAAAGTGAAAAAGAATCTAAACGCTGAAAAAATCATCTTAGCAAAACCCAAGAAGATACCATACTTTGGTAAACAGCATTTTGTGAAAAGGTAAGGTTACCCCCCAGCAATTTTCCATTTGGGTACATCCTTCCCACCGGCAGAAGCCAGCGCAGGTCACAGACGGGCAGCTCGGAGCCCCCGGGGGCAGGAGCCAGACCCTTCTCCCCTGGGAGATGCCCGGCACCCGCAGAGAAGCTGCACCCTCTGCCTCCCCAGAATAGAACCCTAAAATATCTGCACATGAATAACCAAACCCTGAGCTGATTCACAAACTCATCCCAGAATAGTCCGGATACATATGTGTATCTGTGCATATGGATATATATGTATACATATAAATAGAGAAGAGGGCATTTTCAGCTCCGATAAAGGAGGAAACATGAATTATAATATTAAAATCATAGAATCATAGAATAGTTTGAGTTGGGTGAGACATTTCACTGTTGTCTAGTCCAATCCCCCTGCAATGAGCAGGGACATCTTCAACTCGACCAGGTTGCTCAGAGCCCCATCAACCTGACCTGAGATGTTTCCAGTGATGGGGCAGCCACAGCTTCTCTGGGCAACCTGGGCCAGGCTCTCACCACCCTCACACCAAAGAAGTTCTTCCTTGTATCCAGTGTAAATC
The DNA here is from genome assembly GCA_003697955.1 of Calidris pygmaea. Lineage (NCBI taxonomy): Eukaryota > Metazoa > Chordata > Aves > Charadriiformes > Scolopacidae > Calidris > Calidris pygmaea. Next base: position 2,347,670 of record QJSC01014800.1, on the reverse strand, counting down.
TCCCCTCTTTCAGTTTCAAACCATTACCCCTTGTCCTATGGCTCCCCTCCCTCATCAGGAGTCCCTCCCCATTTCTCCTGGAGCCCCTTGAGGGACTGGAAGGGGCTTTAAGGTCTCCCCGGAGCCTTCTCTTCTCCAGGCTGAACCCCCCCAACTCTCTCAGCCCCCCCTCCCAGCAGAGGGGCTCCAGCCCTCCCAGCATCTCCATGGCCTCCTCTGGCCCCACTCCAACAGCTCCACGTCCTTCTGCTGTTGGTGGCCCCAGAGCTGGAGGCAGCACTAGAGGGGGAGTCTCCCCAGAGCAGAGCAGAGGGGCAGAATCCGTGCTGGCCACACTGCTGGGGATGCAGCCCAGGATCCCAGCCCTGAAACCCACCCCCCTTCCCTGCCCTCCGTTCCCCCCTTGGCAGAGCCACTGCTCCCACTGCCTTCCTGGCCCTCCGCACCCAAAATGTCCCCAAATCATCGATGTCACCATTATGACCAAGTTGGAGGCTGTCCCACTAAGCATGAAACTGGCTCAATCATTGATCCTCTTGTCTCTGACAAAAAGCCACCACGATGTCAGGATCAGAGGTACCAGGAGAGCCGGAGCCCGCGCTCCCCACACCCGGCCGCACGCTTGGGTCAGCCGGTCCTGCAGCGGTCTCAGTCCGCACCCCCTGTTCAGTGCTGTGCTAAACAAACAATATTACACACTAAAACAAAACAAAACAAAAAAAAAAACCTGAAAAGCTCTTCCACCCACTAACTCCTGCTGTGCAGAAGGTGCCAAATCAGATTACAGCGCACAGTTGCCACATTATCCTGTCTCGACTTCACTAACGCTCATTAAGCTTCTAAAATCCTTTTTATGGTGTTTATAACACCTCCAGAGGAGTTTACTGTGTAAATATTATTCTACCATTAAATCCTGCAACAAGGCAACCGTCAACAAGTGGAATTTGTAATGGGCCTGCCGAGAGGGCTCGGCTCGCAGGCTGCGGCGCCTGTGAAGTGAGGCCAACGAAAGCAGCCAAGAACACAGTACGGAGTGATAAAGCACTTCATTTTGATGCTTTAAATCTCCTACCACTTGGGCCTGCTTAATGTAACAGGCCCACTGAGACATTAGATTTGGGCCTGGAGTCAAATAAGCTACAGGGAGCCACTTACTGAAAGCAGCCTTCCACGCAGCGGCAGCATTAGCGGTTTAACCCAGCTAATCCGGCGCGGAGCCGCCGCGGGCTAGCAAAGGGACGGATGTGGCCAGCCCCACGGCAGCCGCCACCCTCGCCCCCTAGGTGGGGATGTGCCCTCGGCGTTCCCGGGGCGAGGGTGGGCATCCTCCGGTGCGCCCCAAGGATGCGGAGGCGGAGGAGGGAGGTCGGGGAGCGGAGGATGCTGCGACCGGCGGAGGCTGGACCGCCCCCGGGCAGGGAACCGGGCGGTTCCCCCCCCCGCCCCAGTCCCAGCCCCTCTTAACACCCCGGCTGGGAACAAAAGAAATGCAAAAAGGTTGCCTGGAAAAAAGAAAAAAGGAAAAAAAAAAAGGAAAAAAAAAAAAAGAAAAAAAAGGAAAAAAGAAGAAAAAAAGGGAAAATCAAAAGCTGCAGGGGGAATGCGGGCAGCGGGAGAGGAGGGAAGGAGACTCCCTGAAGATCCCGCGGAGCTGGCAAGTGTCAGAATATCAACAGCTGTTCCCAGAGCACAAAAATAAACCCGCTGGAAACGCCCCGCTATTTGCAAACCCGCGCCGCGCTCCCCCCGCCCAGCCCCGCTCCCGCTCCGCACCGCCCCGCACCGCCCCGCACCGCGCCGGGGGGGGGACACGGCGCCCGGGCAGGAGCGTGTCCCCTCTCCCTTCCCAAGTGACACCCAGCGGGTCCCAGAGCGCGCCAGGCAAATCCCAGATTTGCTTTGACTTCAGCGGTGGAAAGAAAAAACCAACCCCAAAATAAACATGTGGATTTTAGGGCAACAAATAATTAAAAGGCTGTTTTGGGGGCAAACTGAGCGATTTGGTGAAATACTGCTTTTCATTTCGAGCGGTTGAGCCCCGTTCCTCAAGCCTGCCCTCCAGAAACGAAGGCAAAGCCCCAAATCGGTACTTAACTAATAAATGCCACTTGAAAATGGCAACGTGATATGCTTTGAGGCTTTGGAAAAAATAATGATCATTCGTCCTTTTTGGGGGCCAAAGTCTTAGTCTAACTCAAGATGGAGTTAACAGACAGCTTCGGTTCCTCCCAGGTGCCACCAGCCATCCCTACCGGGCAGCTTTCCCACACCAGGACTTGCCGGGGCCACCAAGGCACTGGTCCCCCACCACCGCGATGGGCACCCACCGTCATCCCCCCCCCCCCCCCCCGGTTCTTCCCCCCCCCGGCCCCGCCGCCGCCGGCAGCATCCCCCGGCGTGCCTTGGCAAACCGCGCTTGTGTAAGAGAAAAAGATGACCAAGTTTGGAAATGTTGCTCCCTAATTTTTACCATATGTGTTTCCTGGTGCCGTGTCAGTGCCTGCATCCAAGAGCGGGGCTCGCTCAGGTTATTGGGGGGCTCGGCCCCTCCGGGGAGCCCCACGCTGCCCGCAGCCCCCCAGCATCGCTGCTGCTTTCCCCTTCCTCCCCTCTCCCCCACCATCCCTCTCCTGCTCTCACAGCGCAGGGTGGAAAAGCATCGGGGGGAGCTGGAAATCAAAGTCACCCGGTGGATTTTTGCTTTGTGGATTCCAGGTCTCAAAAAATTATTATTTTTTTTTTTTTTGGAAGGAGAGCAGAACCAAACATTCTGAAATTGTTTGTGGAGGAAGACGCTGGAAATCGTTGCTGCGGCTTAACTACAATGTTTCAGTTTTGACAAAATTGCTTGGGTTTTATTTCGATTTTTGACTTCAAGCAAAATAATTTATCATGCAAAATTAATAGAGAAGACAACAGTTACAATGCAAAACACAAAACGTAATGTGATAAATAATGAAAATATTGAAATACAAGCTGTTTCAGAATTAAAAATTAAAATGACTTGATACGAAAATGTCACACAGGATGCTGCGGCACTGTTGAATTTTTTTCCGGCTTTCTCCCAAAACAAAATTCTGCTGAAATTCGGCTGGTCCCACAAAGCACCGGGTGCTGGGGGTCAGGAAGGAGCCGTGCACCCCTGTTTCTGCGCTCTCCCACCCTTCCCCTTCACCCCGAGTCTGTTGGTGCTCGTGGCTCCCGCGGGACGTCCCACATGCCGGAGATGTGCAGGAGCTGTGGTTGCCATGGCAATGGGGCAAAACAGCCAGCGCTCCCCCATGGGTGGCCAGGGACCAACTATGGGCTGGGGCCACTGACCTGCGCCCCAGGGACCAGGCTGGGGCTGAGCCCCCAGGACACATTGGTGGCACAAGGTGACGAAGATGAAGCCACAGCTCAGTCAGAGTAGGGCTGTGACATCAAGAAACGAGGAAAAAACCATCCCATCATGCTCCTGTTAGAAAATCACAGCTTGGTAATCGCTGCCCTCCGAAAGCTGCATATTTTAGCAGGGTTGTCATCCCCATATTTGTCATCTCTATAAGCTCCTGCACGCGAGGGAGACCAGCAGCCGCAGGTCACCACCGGCTCCTCGGCAGGACAATAGCCTGGGACAGGGTCAGGGAGAGGGGGAGAGGAGAAGTCCATCCTGGGGAGGAGCCCACCATGAAACATCACCACCGCAGGTGACAAATGAGGGTGGTCTGAAGTGACAAACGGTCCTGCAAAACCTGTAACGTCACCAGGATTTCACAGCTCGTGCGAATGAAGTTAAACCAGCTTTGAGCAAATGCCTTGGTATCACAGGAGGGGACACCAAGGAATAACGACAGGGACCCTTTCTGAGGCGGGGAGCAGGGGAGAAGACCAGAGACCTTCCCAGGAAGGGGTGGGAGCCTTGTCTGTGCCACAAGGTGCGTTTGGCAGCGCAGGAGGAGCGAGCCGAATGTCAAAGCCTGGATGCCTTTTAGACTGGGTGGAAATGAGTTGTCTTTCCATCGTGCCAAGTCGCAGTGTCATCTCTGCTACGTGCTCACACCCCGATGTGACACTGCAGTAAGGGGGGGCCAGTCGCAAATGCCCTCCTAATTAATATAAATTGCTTGTTTTCCCCTGATAAACACCACAGACACGTTTCTTGATAAAGACGAATGACGGCCCCACGTCGGCAGCTCCTGTGCCAGCTCCGGCCAGCCTGTGGGACACGGGGACAGCCTGGTACCTGTGTGCCCTGGGGATGCTGGGGACAGCGGGACAAAGCCACCCTCCAGCTACCGCCCCCATCCCTGTGCCACCCCCACGCTCAGCAGAGCCTGAGCACGTTATGAACACTTCTTCTGCTTGCTTTCACAGCTCGTGGCCACCCAAACACGGCTAGGAAGAGGAGGGCACCCCCAGGAGCAGAGGAAGGCTCACTTGCTGGCTGTCCCCACGGGCCCCGGGCACCGCAGAACGCTCTTGTGCACTTTGCACAGAGCATTTTGGAGCTCAAAATACCCGAGCGGCAGCGTGTGAGAAAACAACTGGGGCGCTGAGGGCGTCAGAGCGCACGGAGAACTGCAATTAAAGGGTTTCCATCAAAAGGCCGGCCTGGGTAAGGTTCCCAATTATCCCGACAGCGATAGGGATTTTAATGGGCACTGGCACGTCCAACAAAGGTCTGCTGGCTGCTCCCCACACAATGCCATTCAGGCAGCTTTTGTGCAGCTGAGGGGCACAGGGTTTGGGAACGCCGCCGGCCCTCGGGGCAGAGGACACGGGTGGCTTTGCCTTTAGGGGGAGGCTGTGGGGCAGGGAGGCGCCCAGCGTCCCCCTGCCCGTTCCAGGCGCCACCTCCCAAGGGGTGGGACCGTGACACTAATGGAAGTGCCCACCATCGCGCTGCTTCCCAAGGGCCACCGACGCTCTGCCGCCCTTTCCCGGGAACCTCCTCCCGCGGTCCCCACTCCTGGCTGGTGACAACCCATACCCACCAAGCGCCAGCTGATGTCACCCGTGCCGTGGCCCCGGCACACGCCTGGGCGGCCGGTGGTGCCACCACGGCGGCGGCAGCAGCATCGGCATGGGCGCAGCGCGGTGACTCAGCCGGCAGGAATGTGGGAGTTCTGCGCTGCTCCGGCGCTGAAAGCCTTTTAATTCCAGCCTGGTGATGAATGGGCAAGGCCTGAAATGAAATGTTCGGAGGCTCAATGTACCAGGCCTCCCGCTTGTAATTATTTTTGTACAGAATATGTCAAGTGTCGTGCTTCACAAGAACTCGTTTAGCATGCAAACATTTTGTGATTAAGTGAGGCTTACTTAATTAAGCACTTTGTAATGACTCTTAAACCAAAGAGTAGTGGATTAGTGCGTCCTATTTGTGTCTATCATGTTAAAGGCGCGGTAATAACAGGTTGCTGCAGACAATTAGGGTTAGAATACAGAGTGGATGGAGGGAGAATCAGCAGGCACCCGGAGCCCCGCCACTCGCTAATGTCCTGATTTAAAGCTGCCTCTGCGGAGACAATGCGAATCCGCTCTCCGCATCTGCCACCACATCCAGCCCCGAGCCCCGGCTCCCTGCTCCCTCGGTGTCACCCACCAGGACACGCCTGAGGGGTCTCACAGCAAACGGGTGGCTGGGTGGGGTGGGCATCACCCCAGGACACAGTCCCCACTCCAGCAAAAATCACGGGCACCTAATTCCCAAGGCAAGGATTTGCTTGTAGCCCTAAACCACGCTCTGGCACGGATAAAGCAGGGCACACACCCCTTGTGTGCTGCCAGGCAGCTCTACTCTGGGCTGAGGATCTTAGAATCATAGAATTGCCCAGGCTGGAAGGGACCTTTCAGATCACCTAGTCCAACCATCAACCCAACACTGAAAAAACCCACCACTGACCCATGTCCCTCAGCACCACGTCTACCCAGCTTTTAAATACCTCCAGGGATGGGGACTCTACTACTGCCCTGGGCAGCCCATTCCAACACTTGATAACCCTTTCAGTGTAAATTTTTTTCCCAATATCCATCCTAAACCTCTCCTGGAGCAACTTGAGGCCCTTTCCTCTTGTCCTATCACCTGGTCCTTGTGCGGCACCTTCTTGCACAAAAGGGTGCAAGTCCCCAGCTGTTTCCACAGGCCCAAAGCAGTGTCTGGCTCCAGACTCAAAGGGCGGCAAAAAAATACCCAAATTCCCTCTATCTTAGTCCAGCTGGGAGGGCTGCTGCACTGCACCAGGGTGTGCCACTTCCAGATGAAGACAAGACGTGTGCTACCAAGGAGATGTGGCTCCTGAGGTTTCTGGCAGCTACCAGCACTGGTGGGGATGCCACCAGAGCTACGTACTCACCAGCCCATCATAATAACCCTGGGTCACCCTACACCACTGCTCTTCATGAAATCATGAGAGATGAATTCCCTCCGCCTTCAGCGCACCCGTCGTGCTGGGTGTTCACTTGGGGCTGTCACAGCGCTCAGACACCCCTTCCTCTTGAGCAAATCATTGCTCCATGTCTCAGCTTCAGGCCATGGACAACACAAACCATCTCCTGTGGTCATCTGTGATGTTTCAGAAGCACCACGAGCCTGATTCAGGAGGTGACAGGTTGGAAGTCAGGGCAGGGCAATTCAGCCCTGAATTGTCAGTCCTGAGACCGTTCGTTCTTCAGGAGCCAGAAAAGCTCATCATCAGGGGCCCCAGTTCTTCTGCCCCACTGGGATGCTCACTTAGGAGGAATTATTGATTCTTGCTACCAGAGAGGCACAAAACCACAAAATTACAGTAAACACGAGTCTCCTGGGCACTCAGGGTAAAGGAAAGCAGCAGTTGTGCTGTTCTGTGCTAGAGTAAGCCCTGCTGTTCTCTCAACAGTCCCCCCTGCACGTCACACCTCGCAGGGCAAGGAGCACACAAGCAGCAGGGGAAGGAGGCACTGGTGGGGGGCTCAGATGCCATCACAATAGGGGGGTGGCAGGTCCCTGGCACCACAGTCCTGCCTTGTGAGCTTTCCTCTCCCTCCTGGGCCCCCAGTCCAGGACCTAGATAAATATCTAAAGGGCGGGAGGCAAGAGGATGGGCTCAGACTCTTCTCAGTGGAGACAGGACAAGGGACAACAGGCACAAGCTGGAACACGGGAAATTCCATCTCAACATGAGGAAACACTTCTTTACTTTGGGGGTGGCAGAGCCCTGGAAGAGGCTGCCCAGGGAGGGTGTGGAGTCCCCTTCTCTGGAGATCTTCAGGCCCCGCCTGGATGCTCCTGAGTGATGTGCTCTGGGCAACCCTGCTTTGGCAGGGGGGTTGGACTGGATGGTCTCTAGAGGTCCCTTCCAACTCTAATAATTCCGTGATTCCTGTCCAGCCTGCTCCGGATGACCCTGCTCTAGCAGGGGGGTGGAGGAGGTGGTCTTCAAAGGTCCCTTCCAACCCCAACCATTCTGTGAGCTCTGGAGCCAGGACGGCAGAAACCTCTCCCTGCCCGGGGATCCCCCAGGAACGTGGGTACCACCAGAGCCCACGGTGGGGCGACTGGCACTGCCTGATGGGGGGCTCATCCAAAACACAGGGGAACGCGCCGGTGGAGGAGGGTCTGGCCAGAACAGTGCATCATCCCCCCCTCCCCCATCTCCTTCCCACCCCCGTGTCCATGAGGAAGGGGATGGGCTTGAACGTTGAGCTTTGGCAAACCTCTGGCAAAGCATTCCTTTGGCAAACCACCCCCGGGGAAGGGCTGCCCACCGCCGGCAGCAGCCTTTTGTCTGCCGGGGCTGGAGGACAAAGGCGATGGCCAGCCTTTCCCCGGGCTCTGGAGGGCGCGAAGGGACCGAGCCGGCCCCTCCGAGCCCCCCCCCGCCGCCCCCCATCACCCCCCCGGTCCGGTTCCCGGCAGCCCAAGCCCCGGGCTGGGGAAGCGGCCAAAGCAGCACCTGCAGCATCTCTCCCCGCTCCCTTCCCTCCGTGTTTGTGCAGAAATACCGATCCGGTGATGGCTGGAGCCGGCGAGTTGGAGGAGCAGGGGGCCGGGGGAGAGCAGCCAGAGCGGCTCCCCGGGCTGCCGAGCATTATTTTCCATGGTAACCAGCCCCACAACAAGCCCGGGAACAGCAACTTGTTTGGAAAACAAGGCAGCGCTCAGCCCCCTCGCTGCCTCTCCCAGCCTGGTGGGTGGCACAGCAGCGTTTGTCACAGGTGACACCAACCCCCCCCCTTTCCCCGATGCATCACGTGGAGAGAGGACAAATTATCTCATTACTCCCCAACAACTAATTCATTTAAAGGACAAAAGCAAGCGGCACATAAATCCAACAAGTACAGTGAAGGTGAGAGGCAGAGCTGGCTCTAACATGCCTATTACATACCAGAAACTCGGGGGGGGGGGTTGGAATTCGATGAGGGGGTTGGAACTGGATGATCTTTAAGGTCCCTTCCAACCCAAACCATTCTATGATTCTATGATTCTATGATGAACAGCTACTAACAAAAAGGCAACACAAGCCTTTTTAGGTGGCGCGGGTTTCTGGAGAATGCCTATTCCAGGTTATGGTCAGAAACCAGGTTAGACGAGCACCAGGGGTAAGACACAACGGAGGTGGAGAAAGCCAGGATGAAGAGGACCAGCTCCAGTTTGCTGCCCCGTGGGCAGCACTGCTCTGGTTTTGCTGGTGATGACTGGGCAGCCTCCATGGGTGCCACTGCCAGAGCTTCTCGGGGGCTGGAGCGTGGTGGGGAAGGAGGCAGCGGTTCTTGCTGCAGAAACTGTGTGGGAGATCACAGAATCACAGAATCTCCATGGTTGGAAGGGACCTTTGAGATCATCGAGCCCAACCACAAAAAAAAAAAAAAAAGAAAAAAAAGAAACAAACCAAAAAACCCACAAAAACCACACCAAAAAAACCCACAAATGCTCAGCGAGAGGGGCAGGGACGGGGCAAGCTTTGGATGGGCAGCGCTGCCCTACGGCGCCGCAGCTCCCACCCCTGGAGCCAGTGCCGTGCGTGAGGGTAGGGAAAGTTCTTTAAAGCAGAGAGCGTTTCCCAGCTGGCTGCTCCCTTCCCAGCCCCGCTGCCGAGCGCCCAGCGGGAGACGCCGGGGATTTGCAGGACGGAAAAAGAGCTGAGCGCTCCCAGATGCGGGCGAGCTCGCGGCGCAAGGCAGGAGGTGCTGGGCGAGCGGGGGTGACCTCGGGGCCCCTGGGCCTCAGATGGGGCATTTGAGCATTTCACCACCCCGGTAAAACGTGCCCCATCCCAAGCCGGGGGCAAACGCAGAGCCCTCGCGCCGGCAGCTGCCGGGGCTCAGCCGACAGGCAGTAACTCAGCTCCATCCAGCACACGAGGCTCGCTGGAGTTTTTCAGAGAGCAGAACTGTTTTATCGGGTTTTATAGTTTCTTTAATCTGCCTCTTTTTAGCCCTGGCATCCTTTCTTTGTCCTGAAAGGGAACGAGCAGCTTGGAGGCACCCTGGGTACAATGCCCAAGAGCAGAGGGTCTCACTCTCTCACCTCCAACCCTTATTAGCAGTGTTCATAAAGCTGACACTAGTGGATTCGCTTTTCTTTTCACTTTTGAAACAGGAAAAAAAAAGCAGGTGGTAGCTATCCTGGAAAACCTTTCCTTTTGAGCTTTGCCCCATACCTGGAGGGGTTCAAGGCCAGGTTGGAAAGGGCTATGAGCACCCTGGTTTAGTGGGAGGGGTCCCTACCCAGGGCAGGGGGGTTGGAACTGGATGGGCTTTAAGGTTCCTTCCATCTCTGACAATTCTGTGATTCCATGAGCTGAGAAAAATTTCTGAGTTCACCAAATAAACATCCCTACCTGCATGTGCATGGGATAGTGGAGCTCAGAGCTGGCAGCTGAATGTATTACTTTTTATCTCAAGAAGCACAAAACCTGATATTTTTTTCCCTTCTGACAAAACAGCACATGGAGCAGGCAATGCCCTGAGAGCAGGAGGCAGCGCAGGGGCGATGGAAACACTCACAGGCTCAAAACTTTGATACCACTCACCCCTTTGCCCCCAGCTCCCGATTTTCAAATGCCCAGAAGACAACAGGTAATAAATCTGGATGGTTTACACTTTTTCATTTCCTCTTACCTCACATTTAATGAGATTTCGCCCTTAACAAAGGTACTATTGAAGCTGACTGCTAAACAGGGCCAGACAGGGGTTGAGACGTTTTTGGGAGGGGTGGGGGAGGAGGACTGCAAGAGACTGGGCAGAGGTGGGGGGGGGTGTGAAGAAAAGGCAGCTTAGACAAGGATCAGCCTGGCTTTAGTTTAAGCTTTGAGTGAAGGTTTAGATGTTATTTTATTTTATCCCAAGCCTGGAAAGCATCCCCTTTGACGGTGTTATCCTGGGATGAGCCTGGTTTTAGCCACTCCCAAGCAGCCCAGGCATCCAAAATTTAGTGCTACAGGGACGATGGCTCCATCACTGCAGGTGGAATTCATCCTGGTGAGAGAGACTCTGGCTCAGTGCCCTTGCTGAGCCTCAGCAGAGGGATAACCAGTGGGGTTTACCTTAGCATAGCTCAATCAAGATGAATTTTGAGTGAATTCCCTTGGAGCACTGTCTGACAAAGGAGAGGTTTCAAGCAGCCCCAGCAAAACAGGGGGATTGGTGCTCCCTGTGCTGTGTGGAAATTTGGGGTGTTCATCCAACCCTGCCCAGGGTTACCTGGCTCTTCTAGCCCTACACGAGGAAGACACGTTGCTTTTCTCCAAAACCTAATCCCCCCTTGAACAAGAAGCAAATCCGGCAGATGTGAAACTGGAGGAAGAAAACTCCCAACCTCCAACTGCGGCTCCGAACTCGGAGAAGCCAAAAAACATTTCGCAAAACCTCCCACTCCACAAGGTTTTCCCAGCCTTAGATACTTGATATTTTAGGAGCTGTTGAATTTCAGAAGTTCAGTATTGCGACTGAAGGCGATTAACGAGGAGAGGAAAGGAGGGAATCAAAGCTCCCGGTCCTGCAAGTGCTCTCGAAGGAGATTTCAGGTAGAAGTGATACTCCTCATGTCGGCTGTGATCACGCCGCCTCTGAGAGACACTGCAGCGATGGCTCCGCTCCGCTCGCACTCCCCTCTCTCCCTCTCCCTTTTGTTCCTGTTGCCATTTCCTTTGTACGACTCCTCCTTTCTTGTGTCACATATTAAGGGGAAAAAAAGAAGGGGGGGGGGAGAAAAAAAAAAAAAAAAGGAAATTTTAATGCGTTTTGCTGTCCTTCAAAGATAAAGGCACCGGCTGTTCGGTCCCATCCCCGCTCTCCCACCCACCCACGCTCACGATGCTCGTGTCCGGGGTGGGGGGGTGCAGCTCAGCATCGGCGGACCCACGGCCCACGGGTGGGATGCTGCCACCGTGGGAAAGAACTCCTCCGGAGGGAGCTGGGAGGGGTGTCCTTCCCCACCGACCCCTTTCCCTGGGATAGGGCAGGGAAAGGTCTCACTGTGAGCAACCTCCACCGGCAAAGGCGTCCGACCAGGGCGATAAAATGGGAAGGGGAAAGTAGGGATGTGTTTGCCGGGGCGGGGGAGTGGGAAAGTAAAGCTTCTGGGGAGCAGACCTGGCTGCAGAGTTAGTGCCGCAGGAGCGCGGTGTCTGACATCTGCTCGTGCTGCGACGCCGAGCTCCAGCCCACTGGGTCTGGAAAAATGCTGCTCTGTTTTAGTAACTCTCGGCAGTTGGCAGTTTCGCTTTAAATTGCAGCGTTAATCAGAAACACATTGTCCATATTGTCAACACTTCGTTTAACCACTTCTATAAATTCAGTATTAGTGTTAAAAAGATTCTGATTTGATGGATGAAATAGTCATCCTCCTGCAAGCCAAACCCAATAAAAGAGAGCTAATAATTCAAGGAAATAAGGCAGAAGATACTCGACGGAGGCACAAACGGGTGAGATTTCCCTTCATTTGCATCCGTTTTTGAGAGAAGGGCCCGTGACAGCAGGGAGACCGAGGGGAGAGCAGGTCCCCGCTGGCTGCCTCGGCTTTTCCCCCTGTGGTAGGTGCAAGGCTCAGGCGAGAGCCCGGAGCCCCCAAAAAGTGCCCATCGACACGTTATCAGCGATTAACTGGTGTGAATACAGCGTGAATATTTCCTCCTTTAAAGATGGCACCAGCTGCCCCGGCACAACAGCTTTTCCAGGCCTTTCCTGTGGTGTGAGTCGCTGCGATACAGGCTGAGAGCCCCCCACTTCCCTGCGTGACGGCAGCCCCCGCACCAGGGGAAATACCCAGAATAAAACTCATTTCCTCCAGGCTGGGGATTATTTTCTTCCTGGGAGGATTCCCCCTCCTTCCCAGGGTCGCTGGTGCTCCCAGGTGCTGGCTGGATGCTACATGCACCAAAAGGGGTGGCCTGTGATGCCAAGAAGCTGATTTGGGGGAAATGGGGGAGTTATCTTATTATTATAGGTTTTGGTGGTGCATCTTTATGTGGAAATTCCCACGGGAAGCGGGTGAAACGGGCAGCCCCCCCAGCCCACCAGGAGCCCGTTGCCCACCCTGCTCTGTCTGGGCCATCGCTGGTGTCCTCCAGCCCGACCAGCAAGCAGGGAATGCCCTTGATAAGCGATGGAAATGTGGCTTTAAAGTCTTTTTCTCTCTGCTGGCGGCCTCAGGTGGGAGTCTGGGTCACCCGGTTGGGGCTGAATCCAGGGGAGCTGCAGGAGAGGAGGTGCAGCACGAGGGATTTGCCGTGCTCAGCAGCTCCGGGTGAGCAGAGCATCCAGCATCCAACCACCAACGTCCCCTGGGAGAAATCAGCAGGAATTTTGCCGCAGCGAACAAGGAGCCTCAGGGGATGGAGCACCTGGGACCCTGGGACCCCTCCATCGCCGTGGCTGACGTGTTTTTCCCGCAGCAGGAGGGGTGTCGGGGTGGCAGGAGGGGAGCTGGAGGAGGCAGGGTGGGCTGGAGGCCACCGTGGGACCCATGTCCACCAGATGTGTGTCCCCAGCTGGGCACGGCCAGCAGTGGGGTCCCTTCTGCACCCCCAGACGCTGCCTTTGCCCCTCTCAGGCTTGGCCATGGCTCCTCAGGCGTATCCCCAAGAGTGGGATTAGCCCGTGAAGCGCTGCGATGACCTGAATTTCCTACACCTCCACCCCATATTAATGGAGCCTTCTGAAAATACTTTTTTTTTAATTTATTTTATTTTTAAAAAAATATGAGCCAGGCCCCAGATTCCAAATCTAATTGCATGAAACGAGAGGCTTTCAGCACTTCTCATCCTACACAAATAGTTTCCATTTTGATTCCCAATCTACTTGACAAAGTATTTGAAAGTTGTTGTTTTTACTGCAATATGAGTATTAAAAAAAATAGCTCCACTCAGTGAACTTGGAAGTCATGGAATAATAATCCAACAACACAAGCCTTCTTGGAAAACTCTGCTGAGAATAACAGTGCCCTTGGGCATGTCTAGAGCCTTGTTTATTAAAACAATATAGTTTAAGAATTAATGCATTTATAAAGCAGGACTTATTACATAAGAATATCATGCTTCTTTCATCGTTACAAAGGATCTAGTTACTAAATTAATGTAACGCGTTTTAAAGGTTTTTCTCTTAATCTTATTTGGATTTAGGTAGCTGTTTTTGAGAAAAATATGGAAGAGGGGATAAAAGGAAACCTTTCCACAAATACTCACGTCAGCCAAACTCTTCACGGGTTTTGCTTCTTCAACTGAAGAATGCAAGAAGAGATCAAAATTAGGGGAAATAAATCACATTTCCAGAAAAATCTGTATTTGTGTTGGAAGGGAGGATGTCTGATGGAGCAGGGAGATATTGGGGGACTGAGAAAGTTGGGAAGAATTGAAAGCAAATTAAGGTTCCAGTTCTGCAAACAATTACCCTGATGGCTAATTGGTGTGTGCGAGCCAGGCTCTCCGTTCCAGCGCTGCCTGAAGATGCTGGAAGTCAGGGACACGTGGACCGAGGGCTCTGGTGACACCAGCCGGGTGATGTCACTGGTGTGGCTCCCTCTCAATGCTCCCCAGTGGGACAGCGGGTGGCCACGATGGCACCGACTGTGCCATCAGCACTGCCATCTCCGGGATTAACCCCTGGGAGGGTGGATGGAGGGGCAGGAGCGTGGTGTGGGTCTCGGGAGCCGAGGTTCAGTGAAATCCCGTGGGAGTAGGTGATGCTGGCACAGCTGACCCCGATGGCCAAGCCAAGGGGGGCACAGGGAAATGTCACTTTTGCAAAACCGCTTTTCTGGTCTCACCTGCCCTTCAAGACCATGGGGAACCAAGAAACAACAGCAAAAAATAATGTTTTGGGTCAAGCGGAGTTGAAGTTGCGTGAGAACCCAAGCCCTGCAGCTCCAGCCCCTGCTGGAAGCCCAGGGAGAAGGTGCCCCCTGGGCTCTCTGTGGGGATGGCCATAGCCAGGACCCCCAGCTGTGACTCTGCTGGCTCCCAAGGGTCTTGGGAGGAGCGGCTTGCCGTGGGGCAAGGGCTCATCTTGCTGCTCCACACCAGCCCCACACCACAATGGTTTGTTCCCTCCTTCCCAAAAGGCTCCCGGGATTGTGTGGATGCTCTGGGCTGGGTTGGTTGTCCTCCTTTTATTCCAGGAACTTGGAATGATAAATCAAGGGAGAAGAGCCCTGCTGCTGACAGCACCTGTAATGAGCCAGCCGAGCTGCTGACAGGCTCTTGTTTATAGGTGTCTCCTGCCTTTCAGAGGGGGGCAGGCATGGAGGAGGGATGGGATGGGATGGGATGGGATGGGATGGGATGGGATGGGATGGCTGCTCCCTGTGCCAGCTGAAGCTGTCTCCTGGCCCACATCACACTACCCCACCAAGGGCAGATGCCCTTTGCTACCTCCAGCCCTGACACAGCGGGGGCCCCGGGAGGGCAGGAAGAGGGGCTTATTTTAAATTCCCTTTTTGGTTGGAAAAAGTCTGGATTTCATAAGCCTTTTTCAGTGTGATTTTTTTTGCAATTTTTCACAGTGATATCACTTTAAGGCTTTCCATAGCCTCGGAATTTCTTCCAATTAATGGAAAAAACATTAATGTCTGTTTAGGAAAATAACTTTTCCATTGCTGAAGAATCTCTTTGGTTATACCTCGTGCAGAAGAAGCCTCTGGATGAGCACGTCCTAGAGAGCCCCAGACCCACAGCCCGGAGGACCCGGGTGCTGCCAGCAAGGTCACGCTGGCTCTGTCACCAGGGGACATGGGGAACCTTTCCAGACCCATCCAGCAGAACTAAACAACCCACCTTTTCCCCACATCGGTCCTCAGGAGGAGGGAGCCATCCTCTGTGGTCAAAGTACTGGGCTGGGCTGGCTACACCTCCCCGCATGAATCTGGGGGCCTGACCGTGCCTGCCCGGGGACACGATGGAGCCAGCTGAGGGGCTGGGACAGCCCTGCTGAGCTGGGGACACCCTGATCTGTCCCCCAGCCCCTCACCAGCAATGCCATGACATGTCACCAGTACCTGGGTGTGCTCCCCATCACCTCCTGCCCAACATGCCGGGGGCTGGCAGAGCATCCCACGACACTTTGGTTTCCCTCAAACAAACCCTTCTTGCCCTTTGCAAATGCAGGATTTAATCCACCAAGAAATGTCTCAGTCACAGCATATGAACAACAAAGTCTGCAGTTACTGTCCCTTTTATCACCCAAGCATTGCTGGATTCTATGTCACTTTAACTACTTTGGGTCTGGAACCCCCATCCCGGCTCCTGCATGGGGTGCAGGGGGTTGCCAGCCCTCACTGTGCCCTGGTGTCACTGCAGAGTCCCCCCGAGGCTGGCGGAGTGCTCTGGACATCACAGCTGGGGTCTCCACGGGCATCTCCTTAAAGGTCTGGGCCAGCAATGGGTAAGTCCGGCTCCTCTCCCAGCCCCAAGCCCACTGTGCTGGGATCCTCACGCTGCCCCGGAGGAGCACGCACGACCAGCCAGTGAGAGGTAAATTCCAGCCTTCTTAATCACAATAATCTTACTTTAAATAGCCCTGTTTCTTAGACAATAAACCACAGTAAAAAAAATTGTACGGAAATGCTGAAATTCAAATATTTCATACAAAATACCTAAAAATCTCTGAGTGGTGCTGGGTAGGAAAACACATTGCATATGGTTGCATGGGCAAGTTTCCAACTATTAGGGAAAAGCCACATCCTATTGTTTCTGGAAGTTAAACCAGAATCCATATCTCACCACATTTTGTTATAAGATCAGTGATACGGAGAAACCCGCTCGGCAGCGCTGCTCGGTGAGGAGCACGTTGGACTTCTTGAAGGAGGAGGAAAACAAGCCAAAAAGACCTTTCTCCCTGCTGGTGCCCAGCTGGTTGGGGTGTCCCTGGAAAACGCTGCTCCCCACAGCCACCAGCCACCGTGGCCCTTCCCATCGCTAACGCTGGGAGGATGCTCAGTGACAGCCTGGGACAAGTCAGAGACACACAAAGTGTTGCTCATCCCATGGCTGATACATCTCCCAGTTATAGAAATAGTTCATTTATAAATAACAAATGGAAGGATTCCAATCTTTATTGGTTTATTTCCACACAACCCACCCCTATCTAGTAAGGGACACCAGCGTGTTCAGGGATGTTATTCGGAAAAGATTAATATCCTATCTCATCTGTGAAGTATTGCTTTTATAGGAAACATTGTCATATAAAGGGCTTGCACTCGCTGGAGAGGCTGAAGCAGGCAGCAGACACGCAGCTCTTGGAAAATTGAGGTTGTTGTGAGAACATCATACTGCTCCTCCCCGTTCTTCTGAATAAAAGAAATTATGGGCTTTTTCAGTCTCTGATATCCCCAGTCGGTCCCCGGGACAGTTATCAGACGTTGTAAACAGAATATCCTTTAACAGGACTGTAAATAAAATTTATGGCTGCTGTAACTTACGGCATTCAGACCACAGGATTCTTTTAAAAAACACATGTTCCTTGTTCTTATTTAGAGATTTTACCATTTGGGAACATTTGATCCCCTTTCAGTTTTTGGGATACTGAAGTATCTATGATTAATGTTGAAAAGTTGAAGAGCGTTTGGGTGATCTGCACCTGCTTCCCTTTCCCGTGCTATGTGCTGCTGTTTTCTGCATCCTCCGTTCAAAAATACACCCTTTTTCCCAGGACAGAACTGAAGTCCAGAGTTAATTTTCAGCATATGTGTTGTGCTGGACCAGGGTTTGACCTCCCAGGGGCAATATTCCCAAGTTAGGGTTCTACCTAGAAATAAATTCACTTTCTCCACTCACTTGTGTGTCGACATGCAAGTTCTGTGACCCAGAATCATCCTTTAATACAAAGGACAAAGCACCTGGGTGAAAATAAGGGGGGCGGAAAGAATGGCAGTGAATGACCACACAGGACATTGCTGGAGGGTTTCCCTTATTATTTTCCTTATTCCCTTATTTCCCTTTCTCAGGGATTCTCCGTCTCGGAGCAGAGGTGCAGCAGGTAGGAGAGAAAGCGATGGATGGCTCGACTGGCCCCCCCAAGCTGGAGGCTCCCTCCTCACCAGCCACATCCAGCCCCGTGATGGCCAGCTGGGCTGAGACGCTGGAAATTTTCCTCCTTCCAACCTCGGATTTTCAGTTGAAACTCTTGGCGAGGTTTCTGTTTTGCTTAAGATCAAGTTCCACCTTCTCCCCGCGGTGCAAGAGCTTGGCCCAGGTCTAAGAGGTCTTCGGGGGTGGGAGCAGCCTCCAGAGCAAGTGGAAATTCTCGGGGTGACGGGAGAAACTGGAGGGTCCTGGCAGCGTGTCGGGGGCTGGCAGAGACCCCCTGGGAGCACAGGTCTTACTGGGACTGGGGAGGGGGCGTTTGGCTTTGGGGGAGAGCAAATCCCATTTTTAAACACAGAAGGCAGTGAGGAAAAAGAAAAGCACGATAGAGGAGGAGAACCAAGGAGGGGGAGCGCTAAGGTCACCTGGACCAGCAAAGCTGGGACACTGGGAGATGGGGTGAAAACTGCCCCCACTGGGAGGGGATCCCGCAGCATGTTTTATCCCGCTGGAGAGGAGAGGAACGTCCTCCCACACCTGAGAGATGATGCCCTTTAAATTCACTGACAGCACAGAGAGGGATTTTCTCTCAATAAAGACTTAAAAGGTTTTAAAGACTTAACAAAAATATCTTTGAAGGGTGTCTGAGATGGTGTAGCTCTGGGGTTCCAGGCTCGGAGCAGCATTAGCAGGAAATCTTCTGATGGAGCATTTCCATTGGAAACTGCAATTTCAGTGACATGAGAATGTTTCGCAGGAATATATTGATTTCCAGTACATTTTTACATGGGTTTCGCTTTGCTACTGCTGAGACTTTTCATTCGGGCTTTGTCACCGTGCTTCGTCAAATATTTAACTAGCAAGAAGTAATATTTGCTAAGAATATGAAATTTTGGAAAACTTGAAGGCATGACTCTCTCAGTTCAAAATATTGTTTTACAGATCGTTTTCTGCATAAGACACATCCTGGTTTCTGACTGGTTTTGATTTCGAAATGGAAATTCTGAATCCCGGTGACTCGCGATGATGAAAGCGACGGTGATGACATCATTCCTGCTGGTTTGCCGGGGACACTCTTGTCCTCGGTGGCGTCGATTCGCGCAGGGACGCGGCCAC
>QJSC01014800.1:2317302-2328977 GCA_003697955.1 Calidris pygmaea | reverse complement strand
CCGGGTGCGGAGGAAAACTTCTGCGGCGGCAGGCGGCCGCGTTGTTAAACTCCTCCACGGATTTGTAAGCAGCGTGATACCCGCAGCGATAGCGCGCAGCCGGCGGGGCTGATGGATATCGGGCACGGAGGTTGAAAAGGGGCTGCGAGGCCCCGAGAAGCTTTGAGCTTCCGAGCCTCGGAGCCTGGAGGAAATAAAGCCCTTGGTGAAATAAGCGGATCAGATAAGGCGGGAGAAAAAGGGAATTGCATAAAGTAAAAATAACTCATCTATCTGTTTTTCACCGCATACAAAAAAAAAAAAAAAGCAAAAGCTGATCCTGGGAGATACCTGACGGCTGCCTGCTCTCTGGTTGGGAGGTGAGGTTTCTCCCTCACTTTTAAGAGAACCAGGGAGATCTGTAGCTGGGGCCAGCGAGTCGTGCTGCGCCGCCCTTTCAACCGGCGTTCAAAGGCTGTCAGGCTTGAAAGCCTTGAAAGCCGGGAAATGCTAATACTATATATTTTGTTACGTTTTAAAGAGGCAAAAATCCTTTGGCCCAAATCCGCTCTGCAAAATAAACAGCATTTTCATTCTGAACTCTGCACATCGGGTCTGCGAGGCTCTCTCCGCCGTGCAGATAGGTGGCTGTAACATAATGCTTTTCTAAGGGCTCCGAAGCTCCAGTGGGGCCCCTGCTTGACTCGGGGAAGGAATTGGGTTCACATAACCCTCACTTAAAAAATAGACTGGCACATTTTTGCTTTATCAAACTCTATTTGCGAAAGACTAGGGCTAAATGATCTGAAAAGGTTATTTTGAAACAGGGTCACCCTCGCTGCCACAGGTCTAATAAAACAAAACTATAGCCAAATTAGAAACATATTTCATCTAATAGGGGAAAATATAATTGGTGAATCTGTCTGGTGTTTGACCTACAGTATTTATGCTAAATGAAAGTTTAAATGTATCACAATGCAGCAAGAACAAGAAAAGCTGCATTCACTATATATTCTGTGGTTTGATCCCTTCCCCTTAACCCTTAGCTTCGCACGAAAGCCAACATCAGCATTAGCTTTGGCCGCGTTGCACAGATGCTGTGAAATAAAAGCTGGGGCCAAGATTTGCAGAAGTGAGGAGCGATTCTGGGAAAACACCCGGGAAACCAAAAAGGGGGTTCAGAAAACACTGAGTGCTCTCCCTCTAAAAATTCGGGCTCTCGGGGCAGGGAGTTTGACATGCAAGGTCTGATGTTCTCAATGTGTCAGGTCAGGCTTGAAGTCATATTTGAGAGATGTTGGGCCAGAGGAAAGTGGCATCTGGTGTGCAGGGTGTCCTGCCACACAGAGCAATGCGAGCACAGAGTAGGTACAATAAAAATATGGATTCTTCATCATCAGAGCTAAAATATCAGCAGGTTCTGGGGCCAGTGGATGGTACCGGCTTGGGATTGTGCTGGGGGTGGCTTTCCTCAAAGCCCTGTAGTCCCCAGCCCCGGCACGGATGCTCGTGGAGGGCAGTCACTGCTCTCACATGCGTTCGCTGATGATGCAGGAGGTGTAATTTCTGGTCAACCAGCTGTTTATAATTCCCATCGCCTGTAGAGCTCCTCCCCCCGCCCCCAATAATTTATGTTCTGCATAAAAGTGAGAGGATCCTTGAGCAGCAGTGATGGATGAAGGAGATTATTAACAAGGATATCATTTTAAGAGAGTCTGTCTTTTGGTTCCTCGCAGTTACATAACATTTCATAAATTTCATAACAAATTGGTTCCCAACTCATTAGCCTGACAGCAGGCACCTCGGCCAGCCCCACCGGCACGTTGGAGGGTTCCTGGGCTCCATCCACTTGGATCTACTCCCCATGGACCACACAGGTCCTGCCCTGGGCTGTCCTGGGCTTGACTCAGGTGCTGCCATGACAGTAACTGGCAATAACCACAAGGGTAATGTTCTCACCAGCTCTCACCGATGCAGAGAGGAAGGATTTTCTGGAGCACTGTGTCCAGTTCTGGGCTCCCCAATTCAATAAGGACAGGTAACCACTGGAGAGGGTACAGCAAAGGGATATGAAATGATGAGGGGCCTGGAGCATCTCTCTTATGAGGAAAGGCTGAGGGACTTGGGTATTTTTAGTGTGGAGAAGAGAAGGCTGAGGGGGGATCTGATCAACACCTATACATACTGAAAGGGTGGGTGTCAGGAGGAGGGGGCTGGTCTTTTTTCAGTGGTGCCCAGGGACAGGACAAGAGGGAACAGGCACAAACCTGAATGTAAGAAGTTCCATCTAAAAATGAGGAGGACCTTCTTTCCTGTGAGGGTGGCAGAGCCCTGGAACAGGCTGCCCAAGGAGGTGGTGGAGTCTCCTTCTCTGGAGACATTCAAACCCACCTGGACACGTTCCTGTGGGACCTGCTCTGGGTGGACCTGCTTTGGCAGGGGTTTGGACTAGATGATCTCCAGAGGTCCCTTCCAACCCCATGTGATTCTGTGATTCTGTGACTTTCAGGTGAGGTTTTTTGGCAACAAGGCCAAGGGTCCCCCCTTTGCAGGGTGGAAGAGCGGGATGGCCACGGTAGCCGATGTGGGGAAGGCTCTATGCGGGGCTATATGGTACTCGTTAGGAGGGCTCTGCTGACGAGGGGCATGTGCTGGTCCCTGCATTCCCTCCCATTCATGTGTCTCAGCAAAGCCCCTGTACGCTCAGCTGAACTCATGGAGCTGTGATTCACCTCTCACAGGAGTTCAGACCGAAAATGAAAATCCCAACCAAACACTCCTTTAAACTCCAAGTCCCAGTAAATGGACTCCTCCGGCGGGAGGAGGGATGCACAGCTCCTGCCACCAAAACTCTCCACCATCCCGGGGAGACTGGGACGCTCAGGCAGGACTGGTCTGATCCCCAGGCTCAGCTTTCCCAGTCAGAAATACACTAAAATCCCAAATAGAGCAGCAAAGCTGCAACAATGAGCTGAGAAGATGGACTCGGAAGACAGGGAGCTTTTTTTCTTTTCCTCTTCTACCCCCTTTTTTTCTTAAAAAGCTTCATGAGGAAGAGAAAGAGGCTAATTAAATTCTTTTGCTGAACATATTTAGCGAGTCTTTCAGGGAAGTGATTGCGTTTGGCCGCCGTCCAACAGCGAGGAGATAGGATTGTGCTCAGGGAAAAAAAAAAAAAAAAAGGGAGAGCAGAGCACTGATTTAGGAGGATCCAGGCAGATGACCAGCTGACAGGGTCTGGCCTGTCTCAGACACCGAGGGAGGAAGGATAAGGGTGGCCAAGGTGGCTTTCTCGAATTCCTGGTGCATGAGGTTAACGTGGAGCTTGTCTCCACGACATCCTCCAGCGCTCCGTGGACAGCGTGCCCCCAGCGTGCGCTCGCAGCCTGTGCTCCACGCTGCCTCCGCCGCTACAGGCAGCGTTATCTATCCAGTACCAAGCATCCCGTGCATCCCAAAATAAATAACACTGTTTGTTGCATCAGCAGCCCCGAGGCCCCGCTCAGCGCCGCTGACATGGGCTGTGATTTCCAGCCTCCTTCGTGTCCGACACTCATCGAATACGACGCGGAACTTGGGTGCTCGTCTGAGCTGGGTTTCCAGCCTCCCTCGGCTGGCTCCAGCATCCCAGCACATGGTTTGGACCCTCCACGGGGGACCATGGAAGGACATGTGCTGGCCACCACAAGCGTCCCCATCCAGAGCTACAGGCACCCCTCCAGGGTCTCAAGGGGTGCTCAGGACCCTGGGGCCACAGCCCCAGCATCGGGACGTGGGGGTCCGTGCCACGTGTGAGGATGGGGTGCAAGGTAGCCCGGTCCCTAAATCCCCCTGCCTCCTCATGGATCGGGATGCCTGCTCCTGCTCCTGCTCCTGCTCCTGCTCCTGCTCCTGCTCCTGCAGGGTGGCACATTTACATCTCTTCAGCACATTTACAGCCCTTCACCTATTTCCGGGGCAAACTGCCTGGTTTTATGACGCCTGCCCGGCTCCCCCGGGGATATCGTTAGGCGGGCAGTTACTGAACCACGACAGGAGGTTTCGCTTTTCCCACAAGGTTCCTGTGAGAAAGCCCTCCCTCCCTCCCCCCCTGCATTCATCTTATCTCCAAGGGTAGCTGAGCTCAGTCCCCCAGCCCCTGGGTGCCGGGGAGCCCTGGAGAACTCCAGGAGCACCCACCGATGATGTCCTCATCCTCAGAAGCTGCACCCCGGTGCTCGACTGCTCTCTGGGGTAGCTTTTCTCTTGGATTTCAGCTCTTTGGGATGCGAAGCCTTTGTGCAGGAGGTGTGCAGGAGGTGAGCCAGGAACAGCTTTAAAGCCTGGGCCACTCCAGATGAAATTCCTGCTTCAGCATCCCAGGGTTCAGAGCATCTCCAGCCTCACAGACACCAGGGACTCCACCAACACTTGGGTCCGGCAGTTGGCACCACACCATTCCCAGCGATGCTGTGGGTGAGGAAGGGACCATGGGACCCCCAGCTCAGCTCAGTTTGGGTCAAGCTTTACCCCAGTGCAGTGGTGGCAGTGGCTCTGCCACTCAGCAGAACTCTTTATGAGGTAGTGGAGCGATAGGACGAGGGGTAATGGTTTTAAATTGAAAGAGGGGAGATTTAGATGAGATCTCAGGAAGAACTTGTTTGGTGTGAGGGTGGTGAGAGCCTGGCCCAGGTTGCCCAGAGAAGCTGTGGCTGCCCCATCCCTGGAGGAGTTCAAGGGCAGGTTGGAGGGGGCTTGGAGCAACCTGGTGTGGTGGGAGGTGCCCCTGCCCAGGGCAGGGGATTGGAACTGGATGATCTTTAAAGTCCTTTCCAACCCGAACCATTCTGTGATTCCATGATTCTGTGGTTCCCAGGAACACTGGAGACCCCATGGTGCCAAAAGCCTTGGCATGGCTGGTCAGACATGCTCAACGGTGGCCAAAGCCCTGGCCAGCCAGGCTCCCTCACACATTCCTTGGTGCTGGGGCTCCCACACCGTCTCCTTCACACAAGACGCTTGACTGGGAAAGTCTTAACAGAGAGACAGTTTCACCCCAAGCAGATGTTTCAAATTTGTTGCTAAGCCGTATTTATTTAGCCTGATAATAACAGGCAGCCCTCCAATTGTGCCGGGAGTTTTTACAATAAACTCAGGCTCACATTATCAAAAGCAAATCAATTAACGGGCGCTATCAGGCCCCCACCCATTTGTGTGATTCCTTTAACGAGTGCATCCCGAAATGGGAGCTCCCAAACCCCACCAGCCTTCCCAGAGCATCCCCGCAGCGCCGCACGCTCCCTCAGCCCCTTCCCCATCCAAAGCTCCTTTTTAATTGACTTCAGAGAGAGGAACAGTGACGCTTTCTGAGGGGAGGATTGATATAGGCGTGCAGTTTTCTCCACAGACTTCGCAAATGGTTGTAACAAGGTCACAGAGAAAAACAATTTTATCCTCTGATTACTGTAACATGATATGAGCTTGGATTTGCATCCACTTTGTCTATTTATTTAGGCGTTGCTTGCCTGGTCCCTGAAAAAAAAACCCACCTCAGTGCAGGAACCACATGTGGACAGGGCCAGGATTGCTCCCCAGTGCTCCCCAGTGCCCCCCAGTACTCCCCAACCATCCGCAAGCACAGTTCGTGGGTGCTGCAATGGAGCTGCTGTAGCTCCCAACGCCAGCTGAGCCCAGCACACTCTGAGTCCTGACCGTTAAAAAAACGGGGTGCATTTTTCTAGGTGGTCTTTGGATGAAGAACATCTTTCTCCATCATTTTTTATTAGTCCAAAATGGCCTACTTAGAGAGTGTAGCAGGGAAAGCGTACGGCACATCAGCTCTTCTTGATCAAGCTAAATCCATACAGAAGATGAACACAGCAGTTGTACACACCTCACTTTGTGAGAAGGCTCATCCAGAGTGAAATATTACAAATATTCAGCGAATTGTCAAAATAATGGGAATATAACAAGGTCAAAATACTAAGCCGTCTGATCGTAATCAGCCCTAATTCCAGCAAAGCCACGTTTAAAGGAGATTGTTTTGTCAAAGGTTTTTCATGGCCCGATGGCTTTGTAGCACAAGGTTGTTTGGATCAAGTCATTTCTGATGAACATTTATTATGGTGAGGAAATGTCACATTCATTTTGTGCTGTGAAAGTTCATAAACTTTCTCAGATAATTTAAGGACTTCTCAGCCCCTAACCTGTTGCCTTAGGAATGATTTAAATGCGGAGGAGAGACTGAGCATGAGGACGGAGCACCATCGTGGTACCCACTGAGGGGTGCTGGGACCAGAGGAGATGGACGCTGTGGGAAGCTCGGGGATGCCCACCTGGCATGGCTGGTGCAGAGCCCCCATCACCGCCCGGGCATGGACCAGGGAGCTGGTGCAGCCCAGCATTGAGTGTGGAAAAACAGCCACTGATTCCATCAGTGTGGACAAGCACAGGAAGGACATGGACCTGTTGGAGGGGGTCCAGAGGAGGCCATGGAGATGCTGGGAGGGCTGGAGCCCCTCTGCTGGGAGGACAGGCTGAGAGAGCTGGGGGGGTTCAGCCTGGAGAAGAGAAGGCTCCGGGGAGACCTTAGAGCCTCTTCCAGTCCCTAAAGGGGCTCCAGGAAACTGGGGAGGGACTCTGGATCAGGGAGAGGAGCCACAGGACAAGGGGGAATGATTTTGGACTGAAAGGGAGGAGTTTTAAATTGGATATTAGAATTAAATTCCTTGCTGTGAGGGTGGTGAGAGCCTGGCCCAGGTTGCCCAGAGAAGCTGTGGCTGCCCCATCCCTGGAGGGCTTCAAGGCCAGGTTGGAGGGGGCTTGGAGCAACCTGGTCTGGTGGGAGGTGTCCCTGCCCAGGGCAGGGGGGTGGCACTGGGTGATCTTTAAGATTGCTTCCAACCCAAACCGTTCTATGGTTCTGTGACAGCAGTGTCCGGGCGCTGATCCCAGCGGGAGGAGACGTCCCGCAGGCGCCCAGGATGCCAGCAGAGGAGGGTGGGTTCAAGGGGCTGGCAGCCCGAGGTGAGGGGCAAGCCGGCATCTCTCAGGGACCAGCGCCCCAGCACTTCCCTCACCGCAAGGGTTAACTCTCCCGGGCGCAAGCGCTGGGGGTTTTGCTGACTTTCTGCTCTTACATCATGGCTGTGCTATGAGGCCTGGCAGGGGTCCGCGTTTCGCCGCTGCGGCTCACGGCTCCCAGCACTCTGTAATTTTTGGCAGAGCCTCGTCCAGGGCAGAGGCACCGAGCGCGCCCATCCCCTCGCTGGGGCTGGCAGGGGCTTGCCCAGACCCCCACGCTCGGGGCGTCTTCTCCCCCCCCCCGGGGAAAGGAAGGTGCCGAAAATGCTTGTGCAGCTCCCAGTATTAACTGGGTTGAGGAGATGGGGGGATTTGCTCTGTGTGGCAGTGTGGCACGGCGTGGCACGGCACGGCATGGCATGGTAGAGCATGGGATGCCCTTGGTCCATCGGGACAAACTTCACCTCAGGGCATTTCCAAGCAGAGCCGGAGCTGGAGCCGGAGCCGTCTCAGCCTGGCCCCCCAGCTCCAGGCTGCAGGAATGAACTTTCAGAGCAAAACCAGGCAGCCTGAGTCAACTACTCCCTAAAATCATCAATTAGGCCGTGACAGCCCAGAAGGAGAGGAGGGGAAGTCAGGGACATGCTGCGCAGGGGAGTGTGAGGCCAGAAGGACAGAGCAGTAGTTAAAAAACCAAGGCTGTGAATCAGGAGGCAGCAATGGTATTTCCAGCTGCATGAAGCCTTGGGTGGGTAACAGCTCCAGAGCTGCCCAGCAGCACCAGTATCGCTCACCTGCAGGGCACTGGGAATTTTGGGAGCGGGAGCTGGTTGGACGCTGTGGGAGATGTGCTGGAGCAGCAGGAGGAGCATTATGGGGGGGGGAATGGGGGAGATGCAGCACCAGCACTAGGACTAGTGTTGCTCATAAGCACCATTAATACCCTGAAAGAGCAAATAAACACACTATCGAGACAGTTTACAGAGGACACTCAGCTGGGACAAGCTGCAAATGCCACCAGCAGCAAAAGACACAAGACTTTGGGAAGAATTAGGGAAATGCAGAATCCAACCAAGAGGAGCAGGGCTGGGACACGACGCAGCCCAAACCGCCGAGACACGAGGGAGTGAGAGGGAGGAAACAGGAAAATCTGGATGCTGTTCCGATGGGAGAGGCAAAAAAAGATTCCAGACAGAAAATTTGGGATGAGGCTGCAATGATGGATGAAAGCAAAGGTCCTTTCCCACCCCGCTATCGTTCCAGCCCATGGAAAGGTGCTGGTCTCTATCAGTGAGTGGAGCAAAGCGAGGTGCTGTGCATCGGCCGTGACTCCTCCGTAGCACAAGGAAAACAAGAGCCACCAGGCACCAAACCAACAACCAGCCTTGGTTTTATCTTCCAGCTCCTCTAAGCAAGGGCAGGAGGAGATGAAGGTGGTGTGGTGGACAGTCTGCCCGCTGTGCCAGTATTCAATGGGAGCTATAAAGAGTTAGACCCAAGCACAGATTAAGATTCCCAATTTTCTCTTTTCCTGGCAGAAAGATGTGCGAGACACCCAAGGGAAGCAGAAGAGGCTTTCATTTTGCGTGCTGAAAATAAAACTAAAAACCCAACTAAGAAGGTAAACTAAGTATTGGGAAACACATCCATCCTGGAGTGCGATCCCATCAGGTGTGCTAGCAAATCTGCAGCACCTCTGGGTCCAGAAAATGACGAGGCCAGTTGGGAATTTCCCTGTTATTCAGCACAACAAAGTTAATTGGAACATGGGAAAACCATCAGCAGCGTTGATTTTCGAAACTTATTTGTAATGAAAATAGTCCGCAGAAAAATAAAACAGAAGTATGCATGGGACTAATATTAAATTACCTTGGGTTTATCATATCTGAACTGAGAGGGGAAAGTAAGGACATCTGGACAAACCATTAATGGTAAGAGGCTTAGCGTTACGACTGGGGGTCACTGCAGACCTTCCTTCCAGCACAGCAGCAAGAAAAAGCCTTACTGGTCCAGACTGGAGCACTGGGATTGTGTTTCCCACATCGGGGTATTCTAAGCTCCGCAGGAGGAAGGGCTGGTTTCAGTGGAGTGCAGAACTGGGAAGAGGAGGAGAAACCAGCCACCAAACTGGAAATAATTCCTAACTGGTTTCTTCTTCTCGAAAAGTAGGTTACTTCCCCACGGCTACCATCACTGTCACCACCTATGTGCCTTAGAAATCCATGAACTTGATGGATGGAGAGCAAAACTGAAATGAAATGCTGGGAGATAATGGTCCAGAGGAGGCCACGGAGATGCTGGAAGGGCCGGAGTCCCTCTGCTGGGAGACCAGGCTGTGAGAGCTGGTGGTTTTCAGCCTGGAGAAGGAAGGCTCCGGGGAGATCTTAAAGCCCCTTCCAGCCCCTAAGGGGGCTACAGGAGAGATGGGAAGGGACTCTGGATCAGGGAGGGGAGCCAAAGGATGAGGGGTAACAGTTTTAAACTGAAAGAAGGGAGATTGAGATGAGATCTCAGGAAGAACTTCTTTGCTGTGAGGGTGGTGAGAGCCTGGCCCAGGTTGCCCAGAGAAGCTGTGGCTGCCCCATCCCTGGAGGGGTTCAAGGTCAGGCTGGATGGGGCTTGGAGCAACCTGGTCTGGTGGGAGGTGTCCCTGCCCAGGGCAGGGGGTGGGATTGGATGGGCTTTAAGGTCCCTTCCAACTCAAACCACTCTATTATTCCATGATCAGACTGCAGGGGAAGGTGAAGGTAACATTTAATGAGCCTGGTGCGAGCTTTAAGCCACGTGCTGACGTGCAGGGGGATGTATATCCGGGCGCCCAGCTCCAGATTCCTGCATCTAATAAAACAAATCTCTGCAGCATTAGCAACTGGGAGCGTAATTATAGCGAAAAGCAGCTCTCGGTGGCTGGCACCGGGACGGGGACTGCGGAGCAGGAGCGATGCCAGCGCCGTGCCACAGCGGCAGGGACAGCCCCCCAGCACCCCACCGGCACCCCCATCATCCAGCGGTGCCAGACCCACCGAGGACGCTGTGCTTGCAGCTGAGCGAGGCCGTAGGATCATCTTTTTATTTAAAACACATAAATACCCAAAAAAAAGAACCTGCAAGCCTGTTTACTCAATTTAACATCTGGAACATAAATAAAAGATGGCCGGAGAACAGGATTTCTTTGGAGAGCAGGAAACAAAGTACCTTGCCACTAACTTATTTTAGTGGTTCTCTGTAATATAATTTCCAGTTCATTTGGTTATCAGAAACACTGATTATTTTCACGCTGAAGAGGCGATTTCAATGCCCAGCGCAGTACGTCCCGTGTTTGGGATTCTGTGCTAGTTTTTTGATATCCACTAATTTCTCCATGCTGAGGCAAATTTGTCACACGCATGGGTCTGTTTGATTTCATTAAACAGAATATTTAAGCATAAAAATTGTTTAATCGCCTTGTGTCATTATGAGATGAATTTCATTTTGCATACATTTGCATATTTCATCAAAATTAAGGCTGCTAATATGCAAATGAGAGACAGGTTGCGGCTGAGGTGTTTATTGTAATAGCTGCAGGCTGTTCCACTTGAAAAGCTTCTGGGCGGTGGGGTGGAAGGGGGTGTAGAGAGGGGAGGTTTACGGAAAATTTTAGTCAAATGACGATAAAAAGGGTGGTCGTAGGGGACGTTTTTGTGAGGTCCAAACACGACCCGTGACCCCGACACACAGTACAGGGGGGGGTCGGGGAGTAGATAGTCTCGACCCTTCAGTGGTGGAACAGGGACGTGGCGTCGTTCTTAGTAACTTTATTTTTATAGGGGGGGGGGGCCCCCCCCCAAACCTCAGAACTGTCACGGGAAGCAGGAAGGGAGAGCAGAGCCCTGGGGATTGGGGTTCCCCCCCCCAGGGAAGGCACCTGGAGCCGGGACGAGCCCCACAAATGGCCATTTTTCCCCCCAAAGCCCAGGGAGCGAGGCGTCTCCCCTCTCTCATTGAACGCGGTGAAGGTCAAGCACCAAGTTCCTCCAGACTCGTTTGAGGGGCCCAGACAGACAAATCATGAAAATCAATCCACAGCGGCTAATTAATGCAGACTTCATTAGCACGCAGCGGCTGAACGATCCGCATCCAGCAGTTATTGTGTTTTGCGGGAGGCCCAATAAATGGGGATGAATCCAGCCCTCCCCGCCCAGCGCCGGGCGCTGCTTAACTTTTATTTTCCGATCGATGCAGAAGCCTCCCCTGCCTTGGCACAGTCAGCACTTTTACTGCTCGGCGTGTGAAGCTCCAGAAATTTTATATGATATGGCATCAGTCCCTTACGTTTTATTTTTAAAATATATTCTTCGCTTGTTATTTATGGAGAAGGATATTTCACACTTCGAACCCTTTACAGAGCCCAATTTTTTTAAAAAAAAAAAAAAAAGTCATTCTGTACATTTAGCAACTGTTGTATTTCAGAAGCCGGAGTAACGGCGTCTAAGATGTAAAGCCCATGATGAGCGATTAGACGCTTCGACTTGCTTATAGTAATTAAAGCAAAATTAAGTGGTGAAGAGTCGCAGCCATCCATCCCGGGCAGGAGCTGGTTCTGCTGACTCGGCACAGAGCACACAATGCGGAGGCACAACGCGAACCCTTGCGAGGGGCTACGGACAATGGCTGAGCAGCACAAAGACAAGAGCTTAGGGGAATTTTTTAAAAGC